>JAULBU010025576.1:0-17882 GCA_032358235.1 Odonthalia washingtoniensis
AGTCTATTTCCACAGTTAATCTAATTGGTGGGAAAACAATTAAATTATTTATTTTTCTCACCAATTAGATTAACTGTTGAAATAGACTCAGTTTATGAGAATTAGTTTCACTTTTTTTTAAAAACAGTTTCACCTTCAGGTCACTTTTTTTAAAAAAAGTGACTTAGAAGTGAAACTATTTTAGTCGAAATTAATTAATTGCACTTAAATTATTTTAAAATCTCTAAAATTTCAATCATTAGTGAGTTTTGGATAAGTGAATTCATTTAATTTTTTTTGACTTATTTCACCGATATCAAGTGAACTTTAACTGAAACTTTTCTGGATAACCGGCATGTAAACTGCATAAAACCTGTTGTGTGAAGAGAACAGAAATGTTGCCCAATTTTTATAAAAATTTTATCACCTGTTGCGGAATGGCCGGTCATTGCCGAATATGAAATTTGAAAAGAATCATATGAGTAGTTTTTGCGTAGGAGAAAGAATGGGTTGTTTTCAGTGTGAAGATGAGGAACCCGTAAGCACCTATGTGGAGAACGGGAAACAGAAAAATTCTGTTTCCGAGACACGTGTGTCACAATGCAGGAAACAAGCCAATAGGACTGTAATGTTTCGCAAGTGCAAACATACGGTTATGTCGCCTGGGGAGTTAATGAGAAAGCAGGAGTTGCGTGACCTCGACACATTAGTGAATGAAATGAGACGAGGATAGTGTCAAAATGAGAATAAAACCATACAAACATCGTCAGAGGTACGATTGAAATATGTAGAGGTAATGGACATGTAAAAGAGGTTGTGTAGGGGGAGCGACAACATAACACATCATCATAGACGTCTGTTACTTCTTGGAACAGAACATTATTCTTTTTCGTCAAATATAAAACGGGTACGATGATGTGTTCTGCCAATGGGGTTTTAAATATTATTTCCTGTAATAATATCAGAAAACCAGTCATAAACAGAACATTACCGGGTGATATTGTTTATTGTAAAAGCGGACGGTACTGTAAATACCAGGAGATGGTAGAATACATTTGAAAGCGATACTGGACGCGGAGAACGGAGAAGTGATCATTAATCTCATTTAGGCAATAGAGGTGACTATGCAACAGTGTAACGTATAGGAAGTCATATTTCCAACGTATTAGAACATCTTTCCAAATAGCAGCGAAGTGGTTACGATTTACTACAGATGGTATTTGTTCTGTGCATCATAGAGACATGGAATATTGAAAATTACATTTTAAAATCAGGTGAGGTATCAATCATCGTTGTCCTTTCATTCTGTTTTTACAGGTATTTTTCGAGCTACAGATTATTGAAAATCGAATGTTTCCAGAAAATCTGGAAAATCTGGACTGAATTGTAAACTTGTGGCTCTAGGAACATTCTGGATTGAGTTTATTGAAGAGAATTCTAATGGTAAGTAGCATCTCGAAAATTGAAAGAAAATTCTAGGCAGAAAATTATAAATTGAGCGATGTTTGGCTGGGACATAATGAAATCATTGAAAGCAATCTTCTAACTTGTGCTAAAAATTTCAACATCATTTCTTTCTATCAATGAATAACGACGAATCACCTGTCATCTGTACTGCCACAGCCGATGGGGAAATGTGGATATAAATCTTGAAACCTTACTGCATGAAAAAATGGTTTGGAAAAAAGCATTCCCTGCTACCACAAAAAATCTGTTTCAATACACAAATATATCAAGGTTCTGTTTCAGAAACATACCTGCGCAACTATTTAAATATAAGAAAGCATGAGATCTTCCTTTAAACAGAAAAAATGTAATGAAAAAACCCTTGTAGGAAAAATAACAATGTTCCATTTTTTACAAGTGTTTTTGGCAACGTCATTGCACTAGTTCCCCCTTTTCTGATGTATATTACAGTACAATAAAAAATAGATTCACAAAGAATAAACACGTATTCTATACACGACCTTGAGTTCCTCCTACGGAATAGGGTGGCCGTTGTGACATTGTCACTTAGAATATCCATACATTATCTGTCACATCATAAAAACGTTTTCCTCCATTACCCCTCTAATTGACATGAGACGGTACAATCCCAATTTTATGTTCGCTTTTTTACAATCAACAGCACTTAAGGAAACGGGCCCTGACCAGTGCAAAATGTGAAAAAACTACAAAAAATGCCTGTCACCCCTAAAAGTTTTAGTTAGGTCATATAATTTTAGCCATTTTTTCGTTGAAATTTTTGGATGACGCGAAAAATGAGGAATACTGAATTAAATTTTAGTGTTTAGTAACCTCTAAGCGAACATTCATGATACAGTTCCGGATTAAATTGATGAACAAAATTCTCTCCGTAGCATGCATGACCGAAACTGTGAAATGTACACGTCGTCGGTGTGGGGTTGAGTTTTGTTGCGGTTACGGCTAGCAGTTGGAGTTAATCGGTTTCTCTCTATTTGAGCATGACGTCCAGCGAGGACGATTCTTTTTTCAAGTAACAGGAACTTGACCGCAAAGGACAAAAATAGTGAGCCTTTCTATTGGTTGAAATGAAATGTTCATAAAAAGAATTGATTTCGTAATATTTCCATTTAAAAAGAAAGTGAGTGGCCGTGACTTACTCGCCGAGTAAGACGAAATGTGAGAAAAAATGACTTAGTCCTGCATTGTCACCTACACGTCTATACACTGCTCTCCTGAAGCAAGTGAATTTTAAGTCATTTCACTTATCCAAAACTCACTATTATTAGTTGAAAAAACGCAGTTATAAGATAGTATGAGCTACACGACTAACTGTACTGATACTGTATTTGACTCATGCTTACAGAGCCTAGGTCATCGACACTAGTTACACTAGGATAAATGCACAGCGACGAAAGTGCCTTCTTTTGGTACTTATTTGAATGTTTGATGGGCAGTGCTTTAGGTGGCTGAATAATCATAATAGCAGCGGTAATAGAGGAAACACATCGCCTTTTCAGTTTCTGATTCCAAAATTATTAGACCTTTTTAATTAAGACCCTTTCGCTTGGTATATTTTGTCGAATCTCTGGCTTCTTGTTTCATTAAAGACCTTGATAATCGGTTTCAAGTACAATCTCTCAAAACAATTGTTTTTACATCTTGATATTCGCTCCTCAAATAAAGAACATTAATTTGGAATGGTGACACTAAATTGTTTCAAACAAGTTTCAGAAATGCACAACTACCACCACCACCGTCCGTTGGAACTGCATGAGACACATTAACACCAAAAGTTTTTAACCTACCGTTGTCAAAACATAACCTGCCACCATCATGGCCTCTCCACCAACTTGGGTCACACCGAAAGAATTTTCCTCGTTAAATGGGGTTACATCCCAACATGCATCCTCAAAAAATGGGGTTACACCACAACATCCTTCCGCAACGAATGCGGTTATACCGTACAATCGTTCGTCAATTTCATCACCATCCCCTATTGCCAGTGGAAGTAACCCATCATTTTTTGCGCCTGGTGCGCCCGATGTAGAACTTATGTTCGGTCCTTTGCGCGCACGACGACGCGTATTGAAGATTAATATTTCTGAGAAGGGACTGACATTAAAGTAATTAGTTAAATATAACATTGTCACCACACATTCGTCTCTCTCCGAACCGTTATATAATGGCATGCATAGTAGACATGTGGGAATCTACACAAGTACGGGATACTACAAAAGAGATTTTCTGACTGTCAAAAATCTAGAAAACTACCATTAGAACTAAAATCAAACACTGAGCAGATCACATGAAAGGGGACGTCCGTTTCTACGCACGATTGCGACATGATGAAAACGGTTTACGTTTTTTGATGAAAAAAGTTTAGAGAGGATAGAACAGCGAACAATATCGAACTTATCGGTGATAGCAAGTCATTTTTGACAAAGAACGAATGCCGAAATGCAATTAAAGAAGGAAAAATATAAAGGCTCCCTTTTGTCGATAATTTGTACTCACCTTCGCTCTGTTAATCACCAGCACTGATACTGTAAGGTATCTTTGGGGACTGGTGGATCGAAGTAGTGTTAGTACCCAGTCGATCTTGGAATGGGTCGATAAACGACAATCAAGTCTTTTTTGCTCTACGGTTGGTAATTAACCCGCGGTAGGCGAAGTGGTTGGATTGGGTCTCCCTTCTCCAATAGGTGATTTAAACCTTTTGAGAAACTGATTTGCAGATGATCTGTAATGTCGTTAATTTGTGTCTATCGTTCAATTTAATTTCGATCATTATGTTTTCGAGATTCGGTATTTATACCTGATCCAAAGTAGGAATAATGGTTAGCTATTGATTAGCTAATATGACTCTAATTCAAATTGTGAGAGAAAAAATAGAAACGTGTAAATGAGTATTCTGATACAGTAAGTATGACCTGGATTTCCTGTTCGTGAATAGTAGAGTACAGGGTAAACGTTTCACTGTACATGAGTTGTGGAGTACAGAGTAAGTTTTTTCACTGTACGAGGTGCCAGAGATTTTTCCTTGTTGTACGATAGTTGAATTTTTGTAATTTCATTTTCCCGTTTTTCACGCGTCATCTTTCGTCAAGTTACCCATTTTTACCGTCATGTTTCCTGTATAAATTCCTTCCCTTTTACGCTCGCCTGTATCAACGTCAGTGTCGTTTCTTCCTCCACCTTGTTCTTGGCAACACCTCCTCTTCTGTCTCTTTTGACGTTTCCCTTTTCGTCTTCCTCGGTTTCTTTTCTCCTTCTCGCTCGTCCCCCATCTCTTCGTCCCTTTTTTCGTTTCGCTTGGTTGTCTCGCTTCCTCTGCATCTCCTCCTCCTTCCCGCTCGTCACACGAACAGTTGTCATCAATGCGTCGTTCATATCATCGGAAATTACAAACACCAGGTTCAAAGGAATTTTGGACATCTTTGTTACAGTTTGACAAATGAATGAGGGGAGATAATTCCCAAAGAAGTGACGCAGTAAGTACAGCCCACCAAAGAGTTCAAACTCGAAGGGTGTCAAAGAAGGATAAATCCACTATCGACCGTAGCAATTTTGAAGCACAAGCAACGAAACTAATAAAATGGAGAAAACTCGCAGATCGCGAGGATAGAGTTTCAAGATCGTTCAGAGCTAACAAGTCGCACGAAATGATTCAACTTCAGGTACAAAACGCTTCTGTGTTTCATGCCACTGCGAATGTCCACTAATAAAAAATGGCCACTCACTATTGCCACTACCAAGTTTTCCGCAGTTTCCGCAGATTCAGGCACCACCAGAACTTACAAAATTTGAAAATGAACCTTCGTCGGATGAAGATGAAAAGGACGAAATGAGAGATAGAATGGAGGGTGTGAGGATACATATGAGGATGGTGGAAATAACCGCACATGGCCAGGAAATGGTGACGAGAAAGAGGCATTATAATGTAAATCAAAACACACTCGAGTATAAAATGAAACCTTTCTCACATTCGTTCTGCTGGTACCGGTGCCACACCAGATTTACGAATGCGCTAATTATCAAACATTACTGCGACTGGAAGGATAATTTAAAATATGCACGCCTCTAGTTGCCATATCCTTGCAAACAAGCGGAATCTATTTTTCAACAATCCTATTGACCGTTTTTGAATACGCTGTTACCGAATTTTACGAGTATACCTACTTTTGAGATTCCAGTGACGTGCATGGTTAAGTTTCATTTGATAAATTATATGGCGAACTTCGCCCTGAAATCCCATATCGGCGATCGATGCCTGATCATCAGAAAAGTAAAGTTCCAGCCGTAAGTACGGGTATGATGCATTATACATTCCGCGATCGTGTTTGCTTCTCATCAATGTGAAGTCCAAGTGTGTTATTACACCAAATACATCCGCCCATACCAATGCCGTAAATCAATGAATCTTTTGATGAACATCATACATCTTATCTTTCTCCATAACATCCAGTGGCCTGAGGCATTTTATTTTCGTGCCATCCACGAACAAAACAGAATTAGGAAATGCATACACCAAACCCCTTTGTCGTTTTCTATTGTCAACGGACGTCCATTGTATTTTTGCATTTTCATCTTCTTTTAAAACTTTTGGACATGCTTTAGTAGCATTTCTAATGTAAGTACAAACCATCCCTCCGATATCCTGTGCAAATGTCCAAGAGCCCTATATACAATACCCTCCTCGTCACCACCTCGAAGTAGATGCATAAACAGGAAGAAGAATTCGTACTCGGTTAGACTTCTAAGCTATCCGTGTGATATTGCTATTTTCCTCTTCCAAATGGACAAACCGTGGATCCATCTGCTTTCTCAGTTCCGGTTCAGAGAGTTTGTACATTTCATCAAACTCTCTTCCAGTACAACCAGTAAAGTTTCGCCAAATCCCTTCGTCGTGGGATCTGCAAACTGAAATTAAAAATCCCTTGCAACGCCTCACGTCCGTACATGTATTGACATGGGAAGTATCTAGTTCCCATGTCCTGGGCTTAACCTCCCATTTGTTTCATCAGTAGCATATTGTTCGCGCTCGCTGTCTTCCGCCATATAGAAGATGGCAGCGGAAAGTTCCATAGAAACAGCAGAACCGATCGCGTTTAAAATCACGAAATCGTCGTCTTCAGACTACATGTAGGTGTTGTTGCTGTGTGTCTGTGTTAAAGCAGAGCATTATGCGCAAAATGTTTCAATTGAGCTGTGTATAAGCTTCAATGAACCGTATCACATGCGCAACGAACCGTTTTGTTTGCTTTCTTCCCAAGTTTTTTAGTACACTCGTTTTCTCTTGATTTTTACAAGAAAGCGAGAGGATTTTTCAAGAAATACCCACATTCTCAAACAAAATCCAAAAAACAACTTGAATTTTTCCGAAACCCCCGGTACAGAACATACTGTTCTTGAAAACATTTCAAGTGAATCGGCCTTAATGAAAAAGGTCTATTAAATAATGATTGAAATTTTGGATATTAAGTGAAACTATTTTAGTGTAAAATGTTTAGATGAAATGAGTGTTAACACTGCAACTGATAAATACAGTTAACGTTAAATCGCAAAGAAATTTGTCATTCGAAACGGTAACACTGTCTCCTTTGGGACGGTTCGACATTTTTGACCGTTTTTAATTTGTTCGACGGGTGGGGGACAGATAATATTATTTCTTTGGGTGGTTTTACAATTTTGACCGTTTTCAAGAATTTGTTTTCCAATTTGTTCGAACAGAAATATTGCCTCCATTTGACGGTTCGAAGTTTTCAACCTTTTTCAACAAACGTGATACAGCACAGAACAATTACTGAGGTGAGTTATTGCAGATACTTCTAGTTCTTCTTTCTACTAAAAAGAAGACATTTCAAATTTCATTCCAACAAATTTTATTGTTCTCCCCTAACCTACTTAATATGAAAGAATTCAGTCCATCCCCAATTGAACAATAAATTGAACAAGGAAGACTAAAGAAACAAAGAAAAGAAACCCATAAAACAATTTTTTGAAAAACGTATGCAGCAACAAAATCAACAACAACAAAACTTCTTAATTCAGCAATTATTAATACAAAATCCTAACATTCAGTCTCCGTCGGCAATTTTGAATCAATGATCAAATTCAGTAAATGATAACTATGATGATGATAATAACAATAATGATAATGAAGATTGTAACATTTTTTCATCAGTCAATGAAAATAACAATAATTAAATAGTACAACCAAATTTTACTGCTGCAAATCCTGAATCAACGAATTATAATCAACAAAGTGAATCTGAACAACACAATGAACACACTAACTCATCTCAATCCCAACCTTCATCCAACTCAAACAAAGCAGCAGGTACATATATTTCAGTAAATAGAAAAAGAAACCTGCAACAAGTTGTTACAAAATACGAACGAAAGATGGTTGTAAGATGGATGGTCGAAGATATTGAGAAAGGTAATTTAGTGAAAGGTTTAATGAAGCGAACTATTACAAACTTTCCAAGTTGCTTGGATCTTTCGAAAATGCTAACATTTCTAAATGTATGTCCTGGCGGAAAAGAAGGGATGAAATATTATCGGATAACAATATTGATTTTCTGGCACATCATGTCACAAAAAGTGGAATAAATTTAACAGGTGAATCAACTTGTGGAGGAAAATGGTGAAAGTAAGAGTTGGTAAAGGCAGAGATCGTAAACTTAGTTCATGGGGATTAATTTTTCAAGAGAATTTAAAGGAGTCATCTGAGAGGTTGACAAAACTTGGCATGAAATTTTCAGTGAGGCTCTTGATTGCTGTTGCAAATATGTGGTAAATGATTTACAAATAGATAATTTAATTGGTAAAGAGTATGAAAATGGCAAAGAATTATTATTTTAGTAAACCATAGTTGATTTCAACGTTTTATGGGTCGATATAACATCGTTCCGCGTCGCCAAACAGGTAAATTGATGGTTAGTCAAGCTAAAAAGTATCAAATAGAAAGGGAGGTTACCTATCACCTAGCCTAGGCAGCCTGAAGCTGTGTTTTTAGATTATTGATAGTGGGGATTTCAATGAAGAGATTGTTGACAACATCGATGAAACATAGTTCATTATTAACTTCGACAATGGAAAAGCACTTGGTTTTTTTGGTAGTGAAGAGGTTAAATATGCGGATATTTTGTTAGGTGGTCATGGTATTACCATGCTACTTAGAATAACAGGTGGTGTACACGCATTCATTCAGGTACCTTTCCTTATATTTCAAAACAAAGATAGAAACTGTCCTATTCGTAACGAACCTGATGATGTCCCAGGTGTAACTTATAGAACACGGCCTAAAGGATGGATGGGTCAGTATGTATTTTTACAGTAGCTGAATGAGCCAAGAGAAATTTTCAAAGATCACCATGTACTTGATCGTACAATCTTTCTGGAAAATTGTGGGGATCATAAAATTACTGAAGAATACCATGCTGAAGTTAAAAATCTTATAACTTCTCTCAAGGTTTTGTCTCCCAACTCAACCGATTTATATCAACTGTGTAACAGCTTTGTAATTCAAAATATTATGGGCAAGTGGTGACAGTTATGGGATGTGAAAAAGACGGAACTCCTTGCAAGTCATGAGTGGATCGAGGGTTCAAATTCTGGGAAGCTTGCCAATCCTGGCAAACTATATTCTTTCAACTCGCATCTCAAGTCGTTAGAGACGTTAACCAAATTTGCAGATCAAAATGGCCTTTCATATGCTAGAAAGGCCATGATAATATGTGGTCTTTAATTAGATCTAAATTGGATATGGAGAGTTTAGCTCTTCTTCCACTGGTGAGAAATATTCAAGAGGCACAAGAATCACTTTTGATGGTGATCCAGTACAATCTCTACACGGTCATTAATTGGTTCTTTTTTCAGTTAATCGATTTTCTTTTTCCTTCTCTACATAGTTGTTTCTGCACACGGTGACACACGTCGTTTTTCGAAACTTCATAAGAAAAGGATTCACTTACATTATTATTATTTCAATCGAATCTATGAATCTACAATTAGTTTCACTTACACTAAATAGTTAGTGATACTAATTCTCCAGTGATGTCGATGCCTTCTCCAAATCAAACCTGGGTTCATTGTCGAAACTATTATTTTTATTAGTCAGCCTAGCTACTTTATCTGTTATGACAATCTACGTGATGTATCCTGTGGTCCCTCAATAAAATGTGAATAAAGTGTGTGAATATGGGCAGTAGTCGTTCAGAGGGTAAGCGGAGCGGTCAGATAAATTCACTCAAGAGTGTGATAATTATAATAAAGTGGCTAACTATTTTATGCTTTATGCACTTAAAGAATATCTAATGATAGACGATAGGGTAGACCTATTTCGCTGATACGTTATATTACCTTTGCGTTAATCTAGGCCGGGAGGTGTGGCTATTACCTCCTGAGAACTCCCAAAGTTTTTGAGTTCCCAAAGTGACTGCTAAGTCACCTTTTGCGCTGTGGGCCAGTGGTTAATTCGCGACAGGCGTAATGGTCCGATGGTCGTTCGCGAAGTGTTCGTAACTCGTATCTGCGTATCTGAGTTCTAAGAAATTCGTCAGGTAATGGTAAATGTCTACCTTTTCTTTATTGACTTCCTCGTGCTGGTGAGGATGGTATGTATACTAGATAAATCCAATTCCATTTTGGATCAGGCCCCGGTCTACATGTGTAATAGAAATCTACTTTTGGAGATTGATAAGATTACTTAAGTCGAATCTCTAATTTGAACACGTGTGTCGTATCGCTCGATTCGATAGTAGAATAAGCGTGTAACCCTTCTCAGAACAAATTCTAAATACTGTACTTTGCACAAATCATTTTGCCGTGTAATGGTTTATTCTCTAGTATTGTTGCCACTGTCAATAAAGTTATATTCGTTAACCTTATCACCTCTCGTTGTGCCCTGTTTGTGTTTTTCCTTTCTTCGTGTGCGGCAGCATCGTCATCTTCCGCTTGAGACGTTATCCTTCTCCTTCGAGCATCTTCATCTACATCAAGCGTCATCCACCGCTTCTTTTCCGTCATCCTCCGTTTTTCTCCCTGAAATACCGCAATCCCCTAATCCCACTTCAACGTCATCTATCCGGTAATCCCCTTTTCTCACCTCCCGTTATCTCTCTACCATCATCCCGCGATGCACTTCACCGCCATCTCTTCACCATCATCTCGTGACGCACTTCACCGTCATCTCTCCAGCTCCATCCATCAACGTACTTCACCGTCATCCCACCACGATTCTTCGTACGAATAAATCGCTCTTTGTGTCTAACATCGACAAGTGAGACTAAATAAACTGACCGGTGTAGCTTAGATGTTGATGTGATGTAAGAGGGCGCCCCCTCCCCTCTCTTTTCAAAATGTACATCAACAAACTACCACCACGTCCAAGGGCAATGAAGGGAGAAATAGGAAACGATGTGTACATGTTTAACGCTAAGAATAATGTTTCTTAATAAGAAATACAACTTGGGAGCACAAAATGACACTGATGCTTTACCAAAATAGCAAAACTCAAGCATAATCATCACCAACTAAAGAGTACACTGAGGTTTTACGGATTGGCTTACGAGGAGTACACCGAAAGGCGGAATGAAATGAACGAGAGAACAGCAAGAAAAAAAATGGTTCCTAGAAGAAACCGCCAAGCTTTGAAAAGTTGACTTAGTCCATACCCATCAGATTAACCTTGAAGGAAGAACAGGCTTTCTTGAAGAGCTCTAGTTTCAGGGGGTGAAGTTTTTCAAGAAATAAATGTTTTCTTGTAAACTGGAGTGCACACAGCATTCATGAAACAGAGATACAACCACTTTTTTCATATTTTTAAAACCGTTAAAATATACTTGTTCAAAACCGGGATGTGTATGTTTAGTAAAACTTTGACCAATAACAATGTACATGTGTACATGTACAGTGGGGACAAATATCCTAGTAAAGTAAGTGGAAATGTGATGGAGAGCGGTTTGAAATGTGATTGGATGACGATACTTTCATGCGTGTTTTGTAGGGGGTTAATGAAAGTAGGGAATGAAAGTAGTCTGGATTTCAGGCAGGGTGCACACTTTAGAACACTAATTATTGCACAAAGCATTGAATTAAAATCCCATCTGTAAAGAATAAGAAAATGGAATGTAGAGTAAAACCACTTCGGATCATTTTTTGAACGTGATTGTGCACCAATAACGAACGGGCTGTCAACTTCATATTGGACAAGGACATATGTACAGATTGAACGTTTGAAAACATGTTCAATGTCTTGAAATATTTTTTCAACAAACTGAAGGTGGATATTTTAAAGAACAGTCCGGAGATTTGGGGACCATGTACGAGCAACGGTATTGAGAAAATTGTCATTAGATATGCAGCTACTGGCAGTTTTGTCTTCAAAAATGGCAGGCCAATATGAATCCGTTCGCGGTGAGAATTCCAGAATTGAAAGAAAAGATTTTAGATACTTACTCAGTAAGTTCTGAAAAACAATAGTCTGTACGGTAAACAAGTTTTGAAACGTCACCAAAACAGTCAAGAAAAAGGGAAGGTTGAGAAAACAATTCGAGGAACAATCGTTTCCTGTATATTTGTCAGTATAACATCAGAAAGTAATGAAAGTAGTAACCGAAACGGAAGTAGCAATACAATCTGTGAAGTAGCCATGAATGTGAAATGTTTGGTTGAGATGGACCAGTATTGTTGGGCATGGTGTAGTCTACAGAATTGCAAAGAGTAGAATGTGAAACCATTAAAATTCTCACCATTGTTAAAAGAAATATTCCGAACTGATTTGACGTCATATCATGAGGAAGGATATTCTGTGAGACATTCTGGTACTGTAAGTAAAATAATGATTTTATTGTTGATGGAGAATATCCCAGTTGGCCAATTTTCATTGAAATAGAGCAAAATGAACAATGATATAAAGAGAAGAGATTTAATGAGGGGTATAGAACCGCATGGAAAGTTGTACGGGATTCATTTTTCTGACGTGAAAAAAATACAGAATGGTTCACCAATGTATTGGGAAAGAAGATGGTGTGGTGTGTGAGGCAATAGATGCAGAATCTATTATTGTGCATAATTTTATGAGCAGAGGTGAGGTGTTGGATGCTAGACATGGGGAAAGTTTATTGGAAGAAGTATTTTATAACAAACAATAAAATTTGAAGAAGACTTAAAGAATCAGAACGTTTTAAGAAACATGAAAATGGTAATTGTATGCAATATGGGTGCAGTGATAATGAAGAACTTGATACAACAAGGGACCATTTAATGGATCAAAGCGAGGGCGTTTTCTTGAAAAAAAATTGTGATGGATAGGTATACAAATAAGATTACTGCAATATTTTCCAGTAGATGCAGGTACTGTCCCGAAATTTTTTATACTTCCGTAATAGAAGTCCTCTGGGGGTACGTCTAGTGCGGGAATGAATTAGAGTTGTTACTGTTGTCCCAGTTATCAACCCTGATCATTGACGTATGTTACTCCCTACTCCTATTCCTTTTCCACGAATACTTCTCCGGTGACTCGTAACACCCCTTCTCCTCGGAGAAATTTCTTCTTCTCTATTCACTGTACGAAGGGAAGTATTAACAACAATGCCAGATGATATAGCATCATCCGCATTTCAAGAATTTCGTCTCACCTTAGAACGGAATTTCATTTTTTGCTTTATCTATGTCCTCTTTGGATTCGAATGAAGGCTTTGTAGAATAATGAACCAATTTAATAGAAACAAAGGGTTATTTCTGCATTCCGATTGAAAATTGATGCTCGAAGTAGTTTCTTCAGACATCTAAACCGTCGCCTAAACTGTAATGTATGGATTATTTGTGTACTTTCAACACCTATTCAACTTCCTCCAATTTATGCCGTTTGGCCAGTACCACATCCAAACTGAGTGGGGACTTCATTTTGAAAACATATGGAATTGCATTGTATGGGAAAAGAAATTGATGTATATTGTTCAAACTCACCTACTCTATTCAGTTAGTTCATTTTCTGGTCTGTGCACATTCCACATGGATAGTGCCAAAACACAAATAACTATCCGATAATTATTTGATTTTTCGCCTCATCCATGTGGTTGGGGTTTAAATATATATATCTATAACAAAATATTTTTCAGATTCAAAATGCATTACCCCTATATGTGCATCGTTACGATATTTTTTCATACATTTACATTTCAAAAACAGTATTTCAAATGAAACCGGTCCTGCAAAAAGGCTAACGCAGTATAGTAAAAACACACTTCATTGACATATGTAATAACTATTACGAAACAGAAAAAGTTGATATTTTTATTGCTCTGATTAAAAGGAACATCACTATACATTACCGTTAAAATAAATCGCGATATAACAGTATCCATATGTGCTACGGCTACATAAGATGACTGCTCCAGTAGCAGTTACCTACAACTACTTTCTGGACAGTAAATACTCGGTTTTATTTATGTTCTATGCTTCTCTGCGAAAGGTGCACAGAGAATTAAAATATTCTAAATGAATAATATGGAACAGAAGTTTTGATTCTAACTATGAGCTGAAATTTGAAAGCACAGCTCCTTGAGAAATTATATCTTTATTGCATATCGCTATATTCTTCAAGTGAGATAATGACAATTATTCATATATATAGTTCAAATTATTTTCAGTTCCAAACTATACTTGCAGTTATTTCATGGCAAGTTGTAATACTGAAAATGCGCCCAGAAAATCTTCGGCTATCAAAACCCTTGTATTTTGACATAGATTTGACTTCTTCAACATGTTTTTTACCAGAAGAAAAGGAAAACAGAAATCTATCTTACCAATATCTCAGCTCGTACTGGATCAATTTCATATGAACTGTCTTCGTCGTCAATTGATTTGGAAGTTTCTTCTCCCTGCTCACTCATCTCACCTGATTACTCTCTCTATGATTACTCTCTGTGATTAATTTCTTCCTGTTGCTATTAAATGGCCGCATAGATTATTCAGATCAACAGGTGTCAATTTAGTCCTTTCTAGATAGATGCTGTCGTTCAATTACACAATATTTGGATTGAAATGTCACTTACTACTGAACGGGTTGCAGGACATATTCTCCGTCTTTTTCAGAACTTTTATAGGGTGATATATATAGACGACAATGATGATTGTTCGAGGCTGATATTCAATACATAAATTATGGCTTTTTGCATCGCATGTTTTTGATAATTAATGAGCATTTACACGTAATATACACCACCAACCATTCCTGTTTCCAGGTGTACACCAGTTACAAATTCACCATATATTTCCATACAACTTAACTAATTTTTTACTTTTTTTACTGAAATGAGTACTGATTGGAGTGCCATTCCTTGGAACGGCATTCCTATCCGCGAAGGCTTAGGCGATGTACAATCAGCACTTGGAGGTAGTATCGCGCCACATGTAGGTGATTTAGAGCCTAATGTGGTTGTCGGCTGTTTTGATAATGTGGGTATTGAGAAGCCGTCTGGTGTAAGCTAATGTCGGTGGTAGGTAAGTGTCAGAGCAAGAGAAAGGTGTCGGGTCAATATTCTAAATAGCACAGTACAGTAGAGAAGGAGAATAGGGCAGTAGTGCACTAAAGGGGGCAGAACAGTAGCAAAGGATGATAGGTCTGACAACAGGTATTCGTTGTATGAACGAACAGAGACTAGGTGACTGAGATGACTACACACATCGCCAACTACAGATCAACAGTTTACTGATAATAGTAATTTGAAGTGAGACAGAAAAAATAGTGAGAGGGAAGGGGGCGAATGGAATTATTAAAGGAGAAAAGAATGTCAAGCATGAAAACCCAGACAGTAGATAATGAATCTTAAGCTGGTCATGAAAGTGTACGGATTCCACTAGTGTCTTGAGTGTTTCCCAGCGCCATGGGTGCACCGTGCCTCCCAGAGTTGTGAGTGTACAGTTGATTAGAAGGGGATGCACAGTAGTGTGTAGTGGGTGTTAGATATTGTATCGATCCTATCATTGCTTTCCTTAGCTGACTATCAACTTAGGCAGTAGCCTAGGATCTTGTTTTAAACGTGTCTCTTTCGTATGGTAGTTTCATAATATAACTGTAAATTTTACAATATTGAAAAATGCTAAGGTTTCAGCCATAATTCTCATGGTTTTTGGAGCAATTTTCACGTTCTTCCCTTCGTTCCGTTTGCATGGAACAAACTTACATCGAGATCTGTTTTTTGAACATCTTTCGTGATTCGTCCATCTATTATTGCGATTTTCCTTCAATCCACTCGACTATTTGATATATTGAAGCGTGAAGAATAACAGAAGCGTTTCTGCAACTTAGCATATTCGTCAACAGCGATTTCAGACCTCTTCCTGTTTCTTGTCTGAGGTTTGTACAACTAACTATCACTTTCAGACTCGTAATGGTTTTTAACTTCAAGAATTTAAATGTCTATTTAATGTCAATTAATTTCCACTAATAGTTCCATTATTCAATTTCCACTCTATATTCTGGAAAGTTACATATTATTTGAGATATATATCTTTCAAATCGGTACGTCACATCTTCAATAATTTGTTCGTGTCTCTGCCATGCTATTTATAGTACTCAGTACTCACATGATATGTTTATATGTTCCTTTTTGTTTATATGTACAGGTACTTAGATGATTGTATTCAATTGGCATACAAGTTTTGGATCGGTACGTTGCACGTTCAAAATGATGTTCGTCTGATTACCATACTATAACTAGTACAGTCAAATAGTTATAAGTGGAATCCCTATAAGTGCAACCTTTCTATATCTGGAACCTTTCTTAATCCACCGACGTGGTGGAGCAAACTTTTAATCAAAAAATAAGAATGTTCCTCAACTGTATAACTGGAACCCGCTGTGGATAAAAGCTTACAATGTATACCATTTTCTTTCACTATAATGGCCCATTTTGTCTGTAAGCAGCACTTGGGGCACCGCTAGATGGTTCTTGTGCAGGTAAACGGCGTTTCAAATATTTGATTTTAAAAATTCAAATATATGAAACGATTTGAATATGTTCGAAAATATACAGCAACCTGCCATTGCCACCTACGATCTCTTGTACTTGACCAGAATCCTGCACATCACACAGCCCGTAGACTGCACCAGATCTCTGTTTCATCGTTACAGTCCTCTCTGCCTCTTCTTGTGCCTGAGACATGCCTCTTCAAAGTCTCACTCTTTACTAGAAGCGCGAAATCGTGAAAGGGCGTCGCCAACGCCAACAAGACGGTGGCATAGCGACTCATGTTGCCTTCACAGAGTGCGCTTAAACCAATTTTGGCCTCAACAAAACACCAGGTAAGCCCATCACGTCAAGTATTGTCAACGATCCCACCTTTCAAATACCGGAAGTTACTTCGTACACTCAATTCCGCACTAAAAGCGCATGACACATTGAACTGGACAAATCTGTTTATGCTTGGGTCTGTGACATGTGTCACAAGAGACTGTGTATAACCGGTGCTCTCATCCAGGAGAAGGAATTACTGTTAGCGACAACATCCAATGAGAGACTTCCCGATGAAAAGAAAATAACCTTAAGTTCTCTGATGGATGGCTCGCAGCTTTCAAAAAGAGGTGGAAACTGCAAGCATTTATTCTAAATGGAGAAAGTGGTGATGTTAATGACGTTACTGTATCGCGAGAGCTACCTTTGCCACAGGAGGCAGTGAGGTAGTTCAGTCCAAAATATGTATTCAACTATGACGAGTCTGGCATGTTCAGGCAGATGGAACCGGACAGGTCAATTGCGACTTCGACATTTGCAGGTCTTAAGAAATAGAAGTCTAGGTTAACATTTTTAGCTTGCTGCAATGCATATGAGTCAGAAAAATAGCCTTTATTTTTTATAGAGACTGCAAAGTCTCCCAGATGCTTCCAAAAAAGAACACCGGAGCACATTGGCATAATGTAGAAAAAACAACAAAAAGGCATGGATGACATCCCATCTATTTTCTGGTTGGATTTTGGATTTTGATGCCTACATAAGAAAAAGTCCTGGGTGACACGTGTTGCTTTTAATGGATAATTGTTCTGCTCACGGAAATATTGAGTCGTTGCCTCCACCTCCAAGTGTTACTATACGCTTCCTACCGTCAAATGAGAACAGTCTACTTCAACCACTAGACGCAGGTATAATTGCAGCTTTGAAAGTGCGCTCATTTGACTCCTGGGGTAGGCTACCCCCGGAGTCAAATGGAGCACGCTAAAGACTTGGTGGGCATTGGGAAATCAGGAATTTTCCAAGTAGGTGCTCTCACTGGTATGAAGTGGGTCATCGCGGTTTGTAAGGACGTCACAGCCGAGACGATATCCATCTGTCGGAGGTCTAGCAGTCTCATGAGCAAAGATACTTCCGTGACTAGTAAAAATGATTAATCGATACAGTTCGTAGTAGATAAGCACATTCAAGAGAGTT
>JAULBU010025587.1:0-39011 GCA_032358235.1 Odonthalia washingtoniensis
TCAAGGGGGAGAGTTGATAAAATGATTTCTTTACATGAGGACATGGATACGGTCCTTGATTCATCAATAGAAAGGTCACTTGAAAGCTTCTCAGTTTCCTCACGGATCAAGATAAAATGGAATTGCTTCCCTTCCATAGTTTCATACTGTTGTGATATACCAGAAAGCAAATACATGTCAGGTGTTTTACATAATTTTACGCCGACAAGTCCATGAGTAAGATGTTTAGAAACATAAATAGATTTTAATACTAGTGTCATAGCTGCTTCGAGATATGTGGACATCATAAGATGTATAAGGAGTGACGTTACGGAAATATTGAAATCAGCAACTACAATGTCATATACAGCACGTGAAGAAATTAGGTTAAAAGAAGCCCAACAATTACTTCAACATATGTCAATAGGTCAATGGGGCCCCTTCTTGGCATATGTTAGTACTATACAGCCACAGATAGTTGTTCCCAGTCTTTTCTCATCATTAACGTATGAACTATTGCACAACCTTCATTCATGTACCTCTAAGGCAATCAAAACATGTTTCATGACATATCTCTCTAGCACCAACGTGTTCATGAACTGCCTGGAAAATAAGAGACACAATACACCATTTCGTTCATTTCGCACAGCTGTTTTACTCTCTTGTAATTCACTTCTCGCTGCAATAGAAAATCAGTTCGCTGCACCGGGTTTCCATGTTGACTTTTCAACAAACGAGAAGTCACAGCAACTTGATCGTTTTTTGAACAATTCAATACGGGGAATGTTAGAAGGTAAGGACTTCAAATTTTTGGGTATGGTTTTCCCTTTCGTGGAAGCATATATCGACAGAGTTACTGGTTACCAAGAACACTCACCTCATATTGATATCTGCACAAGGTACCCAACTTTAATCCAAGATCTTCTATACAAAAATACATTTCTCAGTTGGCCGAAGGAAAGATTACAGATATTGATGACAGAATTACGCTTCTCAAGTCAAAGTGCTTACACACTTTTGAGAAGTACTACGAACATGGAATCCATACATTGTAATTTCAGTTACTAGACCACGCCGTTGAAGACCTATCGAAATTCGGGAGTTTAAATATAATAGATGGGTTTCCATACTAGCACCTCAATATATTCTTCAAGTAATATTACAGGTCTACTCCGAAAAGAATTGCAAGTTGATGGATGAAACCGTTAAAAACATGACACCAACTATTTATACATTACGACAAAGTTCACATTATGCAACATTCATGAAATGCGGATTAAAAATCATCAATACCAAACAATCAACAGGATCAGAAACTGTAACAACACATACTTAACATCCATTTACATATTTGATACGCGACGGAGTTTCTTTTACATTTGTTCAGATTGATGCGATCAGAAAGAAATCTGATTTCTGTAACGAAGGATCAGATATAATTCTTACCCCTGTATTGAAACACTATTCTGTATCAGTTTAACTGTTTTTACAGAACTCATTAGGATCTATTTTCCAAGATAATGATATCTTTTTAACAGACCACGAAATCGGTGTTACTTTCCTGAAGTCCAGATACATCATCGCTGCCCACCTACCTACATTGCAACAGTATAAACATTGTACAAACAATGTCAATTACATTCCTCCTCCGCAACGCCTCCGGGAAATAAAACGTATTTTTGCAACCACACAATTTCGTCCGAGTAAGAACAAAAGAAATATTTTCGTCCTTATTAAAGAAGGTGAGGCAAACAGTCCTGTTTACTATTTGGAGGAAGTACTTCTCCTATTTCGTATGAATCTTTCGAATAATATTGAGAAGAAAGAAACAACTTTTGTACAATAGATGGAATTTACTCCCCCAATCGACAATGTAGATATCATAACTAACTGCCTATGCTTTCGTTGGTCTACATCAGATGAAATATACTGCACCCGGCCTGCAGACAAGACATCTATTGAAAATATTTTTAAGACAGGAGAGTGGTATGATATCATAGATTTCAATACAATATATTCATCGGTACAAGTGTTTTGTCAAATTTTGGAATTCATTCTTTTCCTGAACAATTTTCATGGCCGAGGCAATCTTTTTACATCAATTGATTCTTCGAGGAAAGGGATTCATTGAAATTGGGTAAAAGAAATTTTGCCGAAGATGACGACCCCATGCAACATGTCGGCGTATGTATACTTCAATCAAAATTATACGGTCTGTGATTCTTCATTGCCTTCTATACTTCCGTTCTCTTCTATGCTTCCGTCACCTTCACATAATGTACTTCTCACATGTCGTTCAATAAATTCATTGCTAAGATTTTCCACACTCTTCCAATCACTCGCTATTTCGGCTATGCAGCAGTGATGAATAATTCCACAATATACAACAATGTATTTACAAATCAGTTGAGCTTGTATGCTAATGAAATTTTTCCTCGGCCTTGTCGTTGTAACTATTATTGTGGCTTCACGTTCCATTTCTCTAAAATCTTTTTCTCCTCCCCCAATTCGCATTCCGGTACTTCAAGTTCATCTATTTCCCATGCTTCTACAAATTTTCTTGTTTTGACAACCAACTGTTCAGTAGCAAGTTTTACATTCTTCGAAAACATTTGGGTAAATTATTTCTGGCGTGCGCCACAGCGATACTCTTTCACAATTTGAATGTTAAAACAGCTGTTTATCTATGCATCTACACGAGTAATACTCATTATAGTTCCTTCTTCAGTGTCCCCTTCCACGTTCTCAGGTATATATCCAATTAAATCATGAAAGACTGCAGGACCGATTTCATTCGTGAACAAATTCGATTTTTCCTCATCGCCCCTCTTCATCACCTACACTTTCACGCTGATTTCCCCTGTACAGTAATTTTATATCACAAATATCCGCGGTCCGCGACCAAAACATGTCCAGAACACCAAATCTGTTCGTTTTCAATAGTTTTCTTTTGGTAGTAGCTATTTCCATTTCCCTTTCTTCCGTTACTCCAGGTTATTCCAAATTAAATCGAAACAACAGTGATACATAACCAAGTACTTCAAAACTTATGTCCTTTGCAGATATTTTCTTTCAGCTACAAAAGTCCGATATTAACTGTCTCAAAAGTACCTCTAATGTACCAACTTTTCAAAACGCATCAACAACGGCATTTTTCGATTATTCAAACGGATACATATATATGTACGCATTCCACCGTCGACACTTTCTTTTTAAGTATCGAACATATAAGGTCACTCTCGGAGTTTATGGAAGGGACATATATATTGTTACCGCTTCAAAGAAAAGTGTGTTGTGTTGGTACTATCATGGTGGCATCTAACACTTCAATTCCATTCTCAGATAAAAGTTCAGCTCGGTTATTGCTGCTCTCGTTCATCTTGCAAATGCATAAATGTATGGGGAGTCAACGAATATCAATGTTAGCAGCAACAACACTTAGAACCAATTATTTGACAATGGACTCGCGTGCTGATAATTGCATCAAGTCTGTCAGATATGAAAACATTGCATCCGTTTTGAATCAAAATTACAAACTTAGCACAGAACAAAATTCTTTGTACAATGTATTTTCATTCTACTCTCCTACAACTATTCGCCCCAATCCAAACTTAGCTCACTTTAAGAACGGCCAGAAATTCAATTTTAACAACCATGACAATAACCGCCAGCACGTACGCTCTATTGAAAATATCACAAATCAGAAAAATAATAGTCAGTGCAGTCGCTGTGAAAAATTTGGTCACTGGTACAACGACCACGGCTGCGACTTCTCACTCAATGACAATGTAACATCATTGGATAATATAATTAAAGAAGGTAGAATTCATGGGCGTTCTAATAATTTTAACCACAGTTACAACAGTAACGTGAATTCGGGTAGACATCGGCGACCCATACTATTTGATAGGCTCATCCTATTAACGCTACAGTTGACCGCACGCCTCTACCTTATGCCCCGTCGACCTCCGTCATTGGCCCTATGATTGAAAACTGTCCCCCGCTGTGCTATTGGTTAATCAGAACTTTTGACAATTTAGTCACTAATTGGTAATGATAGTTACCTAGCTACTCTAAGACCAATCCTGGGCATTTTTGATTCGACCATTTTGGCAATATGGTATCGGAGAACATACTAGTGATATGAGAACTATTCTTGCTACTTTTGTATTTAACATTTCATAATATGACTCAGATCTCTGAATTCGTCATTTGGTATTAACTGTCTCATCTCAATGGTTTCTTGGTAGGAAAATTACTAGCCGTAGTAATGTAATGCAATTTGATGATTATTATATGGCAATTCCGCTCATGATTCTCAGCAAATTTATTTGCCAATCCTGGTATTTTCTATGCATATATATTTTCCACTAGCATTATTCATCAGCCCCCCGAGCTCTAAATTCATCACGCACTTTCTGGTACTTTAACCAACATCCCCAAGCTACAATCTTCAAAATAGCGGACCGTGTTCATGAACACATTTGTGGTCATGAAACGTTATCTGACATCTAAACACTCTCAAAACGAAACCGTATATGGTCTAACGACGTCGATCATCATTTTACTAAAATTGTCAGCCCAGTTACTCACTGTCTGGAGACTGCGAAACCTCATCTATCATGAAAATATTCCCTCATCTCTTTTAATATCCATTTCAATGATATTTGGAGTGTAGATAATTTCATTCTAGATAGATAGGCCGTTCTACATGTAATGGATTCGACAACGTGATATTTAGCTTCCATTTCAGTATCAAATAGGTCGCTAGAAAATGCCATTCTGACATTTGAGACAACTTGGCTTCGCCCATTCTGGTTCCCTTGTACTGTAATAGGCGATGGTGCTCTCAATCATAAATCGTTTATCAGTTAAAAAAAACATCATCCGCACCATCTATCTTGGTATAAAACATGCTACTCCCACAGCAACAACTCGTAGACTAGCCTAACAAGGAGTCAGATGCTCGAATGATTTATATGGAAGTAACATACGAAGTGCATATGAAATGGAAATTGTTTCACTCACCCCATCTTGAATAGTCCGCTATTGTACCTGACGCATCGATAGAATATAAAGTCACTCTAAGTACAAAACAGAAACTGATACGTATTCTGTCTTCAAATTCACTCATTGACAGTTGTCTATCATTTGGTGTCCTTGTAGAGATATAAACCAAACAACATTAGCAGAAGGGTTGTAAATGTTTATCACCACATGTAGTTCTGGACTTCGACCATTGAAATTCTTCTGTCACCTTTCCTGGTTCGAATAGTCGTATGATATTGGCCACACTCGAAATTTTCTCCATGCTCTACCTGATGTATCATTATATGCTACTGTACGGAAAGCCAACGCTGAAACCGACACGAATATTCAATAATTATTGGAAAAATCCGGATCTCACTCTGTTACTTCCCAAACTGCATCTAACTATGAAAATAATAAACAAGAAACTAGGCTTCCAGCCTGGCACAATCTATATCACCGCCGCCTTTGTTCGTATCAAACGACAAAAGAGTTGAACTGAATGTCGATGATTTGATAGAGGTATACTGGCCTCTATAAAAACAGTTCTATTCTAGTAAAGTAGATTCCGAAACTGCAACTGATGAATAAAATATCAGTTACAACGGAAATGACAAAGAATGCCTAAACATCTATGATGAAGTTTGGCGTCACCAAACCAACACAGAATCCGAACAAATTGGAATAGCACCAACGAGAAAAATAACTCCATAATCCAACTCATCTCTCATTGACATATCCCCTAGATTAACGATTTACATGCAACCTGTACTTCAGCAAATGTTTCAACATTTCGGCAATCAGTCTTTTATTACTGACAAAGCGAAAGGATTCCCATTCTACCCGCTCATAAATTCTTTTCAAATTGAAGAGGACGACTTTAGAAAACGTTCGCTGAATTTATATGAACAAAATAGCGGAACATGCCAATATTATTGGCTCGCATGTTATTTTTAAGCTCGAACTCAACGATGGCAAGACGTTTAAATTTAAATTGCGTATCGTGCCACATGAAATTGAAGTCTCAATCAAAGAGGATCTCAAAAGTGATTGTTCGATGAATAGTGCGGTCTGAATGCGCATTTATCATGTACTGTCATTGTTAAAAATGGATGTTAACTAAACTGGATGTTAAAACAGCATTTATTCAGACCATTTAGTCCATGTGGATTTTCTACGTTGTACCTAATTGTGAAAGCGCGGATCGTGGAAAGGTATTAGGGATTTTATCTGCAGCAGAATATGGACTTGTAGGAACAAACGCAAAGTGGCAGGTATTATCCGATTCCCTGTTAATTGACATTGGATTTGCTCAAATTGCCTCAATTCCTGAGCTTTTTTAGATTAAAAATGGTAGTGGGATAATTTCCTTACTGGCGAAAATTGTAGATGTCATAATTATGACTTGTAATAGTAGGATAGTCCGTAGCATCATTAAGGCAAGAAATAATAGTTTCAAGCTTGGTATTGTAGCTCATGGTCCAGGCCACCCTCAATTTTTTGACCCGAATAGCATTCAACATGGTGATCACAGTATCGAAACTGACTGTGATGAAAAATTCAACATTCTCGGAGCACACCCTATTTCACGAACTCTATGCCGAGAAATAGATTCAAAATTTAATAGCATCGAAGCTAAATCATTTCCGTCCCTTAACAGATCTATTGGTTGACAACTAATCACATCGTCAATTTTCTGCACGGAATTTTCGAGCATAATGCAACAATCCGCGCCGAATGCTACCATCGAACCCTTTCTCAATCAAACAAACGGTATGCGACTACTTAATAATCTAGGTACTACCGTCTCATTTCCAATACTATAATGAGTATCAAATATAAAAATATGAAGCACATCACAAACTACTCACTATGGGCCACATAAAGTTTCAACAATTATCATTCAGACTCCAGACTAAAGAAAAAAGATGCCTGAAGTATGGACCGCATAAGTTAGGATATTAGTGTGTCATTTTACATTGATCAGTCAACCTTTTGTACACTTTGTTCAACCCACGTTTTATCTTCTTATACAATCTCATTTAGAGCAACTCGACGTGAACTGAGTCACTTGAGACATAGATCCTCTCCAAGATTTACGATCTTTTCACTTCGAATCAACTGACTGTGATTCGTAATATGACGTCCTTCTCTTTTATAAGAACTCCATTTCCGCCTTTCTATTCTAGTTCATTGTTACATTGCTACTTCTATTTACACCCCTTCAGCTATATGTTTATGATTGTTGCTGACAAACTATTTTTTCAAGCCGGCTAAGGACTTGTGAAAACTCATACAGTTACGAGTTCGGACTATTTACGCGGGAGCTGTTGCCAGTTAGCCGTCGTTTATCATTCGCATTCGCGACCTTTGCTGCGTGCTGTCTGCCTCTGCCATGTTGGTCTAATTCGCCTAGATCTAGTTAACTAAATCTAGCTCACTGAACTATATCTCAACTACATACTCCACATTACAACATTCTACGCACTACTGTACAGTATTCACACAAGTGTTTTCATTATATCCCACCATTGTAATACACTATCGTCCAAATTATTTGTACTGTATTAATACCTGCTGTTGATCGTACAACGTCAAG
Source organism: Odonthalia washingtoniensis (assembly GCA_032358235.1). Lineage (NCBI taxonomy): Eukaryota > Rhodophyta > Florideophyceae > Ceramiales > Rhodomelaceae > Odonthalia > Odonthalia washingtoniensis. Next base: position 7,607 of record JAULBU010025587.1, read on the forward strand.
TACAGTCTGGTTCAACCAGAGAAGTTCTCTCTACATGTATACTTTCACAATTTAGATAGCCGAAGTTTTTCTGCGCGCATTTTTAGTATCAAAACTTGTCATGAAATACATGCAAGTATAGTTTTGGAACAGAAATAAATCTGAGCGATATCTGTGAATAATCATCATTATTTCACGTGAATAATGCTGCGATACGTAAAATAGTGACGATTTAGTGAGGACCTGCGCTTTGGGCTGATGAGAAAAGATTATGGTATAATGAAGGCAGATGATGGTAAAATACAACATCATAATGACTGCGGATTATGGTCAGAGATGGCGGTGTAGAGTCAGTCGACGATATTGAAATATAACTGTGAAAAGCTGCATATGATGGTAACAGGACTAGGATGATAATGGTGGATGATATTGATGCCATGATGGCAGTTTATAATCGGGTGAAAGGCGGCGGGAGACCACTAGGCCGTTAAACACGACGGCGGATGAGATTTGACCACTTGAGATGATGACATGTGGGTATGAGGTAGATGATTGGTGGTAGATAATCTTGATGACGGTAACTACGAAGGTTATTAAGTCATATAAGCACACAGAACGCTCGAACAAAGACGTAGGTACTAGAAGTAGTCGATCTTTTAATGCGAACGAATAGTAAGAAGTCCGGAAGGAACCGAATAGATATAAAATCACCAAACGTTGCTAACACCTGATGGATCCAACACTGACTGTCACTGATTATTTATGCACATACAGAGTGACCATATTCCTACTGCGGTCACCCACGACCTCACTGTGCGGAGAAAGATCATGAGGACAAGTGATATCACTGTACTCATAAATACAAGTAAACGTTCGGTACTATAACATAACGTACGTCTCACTACTGTTTATCTCATGCTTGTATACCCCTACGTATCGCTGTTTTAATCTTATCTCATAATCTAATTCAAACTACTACAAATTTGCTCCCTGCTAGTTATAGATTCCTCTTACACATTTAAAGTCTGTCGGATATACTTTTTATCACTATACATACCAGACTAAGCTAATCTGACAGAAAATAAATAAACGTTAGACGCTTTTCAAAATCTCCAGACAAACACATCTGAAGAATGGACAAATGATCACATCGAAATATTGACACCACCAGGAGATAGAGGTCAATCCAAAGCGCCCCTTAAGATAGTGTAACAGCATATCAAGATGAAAGGTGATCCCCGCGCCAAAACACTCGACCGGTCACTGTCGGCTGCAATATGAGTTGACAAAAGCCACTACAGTGACCTGAACCTGCACGAACTGTAATCTACCTAATCGTAGTAGGGAATAAGGTTTCCCAACTCATCCACGCACCACGGTAATTGGACGTTTCACGCCAGCATACACAAACTCCTCCAATCTACTTAATTAATTTGAATAAATGGAGACTAGTATCATTTTGCGTAATTAGCATCAGCAATTGTAGTTGTATTGGAGAATGAAGTGTAGGTTTACTAGAATTTATTAAATTGTTTTGGAAAACGGGGTGCATTTCAAATTACTGTTTTTCAAATGAAATTGTATGAATCTATATATTGAGGATGTACATATAGATGTAATAGATTTTGAATGTGGAAAATATTTTGCTTTTAAAGTTTTTAGAGGAAGATGTACCGGAAATGATGGACAAATTATTAGAACTTTTCTACATCACAGAACTAATTCAGGCTGCACCACTTGGGTGAAAGCCATTCCGCGGAAGAGATTTTATGCATGATAGTGAATCTCCAATTCCTCCTTCAGCACCAGGAGTTGAAATTTACAGTTCAAAAATTAATTCGATTAGACAATTTAGCGGAGAGATTTCTTCTAGCTCTGGTCAATTCCTTTCAAATATTCTTTGTAAGATTTTTGTCTATTTAAGAAAGGATTTTCTTTCTTAGTAAATCAGTGGAGAATAAGTTCTGTATCCTTTCCCTGTCTTCTTTTCCACTCTCCTTCCGCGGTTTCCATAATTCATATCGTAGAAATTCCGCGTGGGTTCTCCTTATTTGCAGTTTTAGATGGGCTTTCGTCCTGGTAGAGACCCGCCCTATTAATTTGAGAACACATTCTTTCTGGAGCTATTGAGGTCAATGTTACAGGTTTCTGACATGCTGAAGAAATCAGTGGCCTTGTCTCATTCATCGGAATCAGCAATGTCGTCAGCTGATGCCCGAAGACCCAGCTGGTCGACAATGGACGTTATTATCAGAAAAACTTTCGTTGTTGACTGTTAAACTAGATACAGTAGATGTACGGTTTACCACGCTATTAACCGAACTATGGTTAACATCATTCTGATGACTACAGAAACTGTCGTTACCCGTCACACTACTGTATACAATCACTCTCATCATTCCTACTGTACACATTTTACACGTATTAATATCCAAGACACTAGTGGAAGCCCTTAAAACGTAACTAAGTTTAAGCTATGTCAAATTACAAAAGGATTAACTGTCTGGTATTCGAGCTTAACATTCTTCTCCTTATAATAATGCCATTCCCATCTTCCCCCTTCTCTCCTTTTCTCTCTCCCTTGCTTCCAATACTACTACTTACAATAAACCCATATTATTGTATTTGCCGATAGAGTGTAGTCATTCTCGTCAAAATAGTCCTTCTCGTCACGCCGAGAGAGCCTGCAATTTCTTTCGTCCTCCTCACTAACGTTGCGACCTTTGCTTATACTCTCTTCCTCCTTACTAACGTTACCATCGTTTCTATCACTATCACTGCCACTGTCTCCTTACTATCGTCACCATCCCATCACTGTCACTATCTTACAAGCTGGCATTACTGTTACCGTCGACCATTCATAACGTTCCAATTCCTCCCTTTCACACCTGTCATTATCTTTATCCGGTACGACCACAATAACCACACACAAGCGATACCCACACTATTCCAAGATCCCCATCCGGTAAGACAAGACTAACGACACACTCAAGCGATACCTACACTATTCCACGATTCTCATACGGTATGACCAGACCGTCTCATACACAAGAGATACCCACTCTATTTCGCATATACTTTTCTGGCTACACACCAAATTTAGCTACGTGTGACGTGTAGCTAACCCAGGGCGCTGATTGTACATCGCTTTAGTCTCCACCGGCTATCATCTCGGGAAAAGTTAGACAATCTGGATCCATGTATCACAAGACATACCCAACACGTGTTAAACAATACACAATCTGTGAATCGCTTAAGTCACAAAAAAAGGTTTTCTCGAAACGACTAAAAGCTCCCTGCAAAAAAAAGGTCATCGAAAAAATCAAACAACATGCCCGACGGCAAAATCTGGCCCGACGATACTCCACCGCCCATCCGGCCGTCTGCGTAACAAAAAGAACTCCAATAAAATAGCGTCGGAAAGACCCTCTACTCTTCAACAAATATCTCACGCTAACACCGCTACATGCGACGCTGCGACGCTTAACGTCAAACATCACCTTTAGCAACCAAGCTGATATCAATAGCAAAGAAATTTTTGGTGGACTACCAAATGACAACAGAAACAACTGACTCGCTACCGACAAATAGGCAGATACTACTAAATGAGATGGTAGATGCTCTTCTTCAAACTGAATCATTATTTAGTGAGCAGTACTGGGACATGCAGCCATTGACACCTCTAGACCTCCTACGAGACAGTGCGGATGTATATGGGATTCCCGAACCATCTCCACTTAGCATTCCTCACCTTCAACTTGAATAAACATAAATGGAAAATGAACAGCTACGTTACCATCTCTGATTAGCCTGCGTAACAAAGAATAGCCACTCGTTTCTGTTTACAACTCTATCTATTTATCATCAACGTCTTACTAGTATCTTCAAACCCCCTCAGAAACAAATTATATCACAAACATCACCATATCCCAGCCAAAAAGCCGTCCCCGCAAACCAATCGCATCTTAACCTCGCTACAAAGCAGCTGGAACCGATCCACCTATTCTCAAGCCCATCGCCACTTTTTTCCATGGAGACATCAACCACAGCGCATATTCCTCCTTCTATGCTCCCACCGTCAGGCCAGTTTGAGAAAAATAAAAGCAGCCAACAACCTATGGTATTACGAGTAAACACACTCCCACCTCCGCCTTCAAATGGAAACATACCTCTTCCGAAAAATCTTTACAACAGCACCAATACACCATCCACATCTCAAGAAAATCCAAACCACCAGCCAAACAAAAAAGAGCATGGACAATTCACACCCCTCTTAAACCCCAAGAAGATAGCCCAGTCCATCTCTCTACATTTCAAAGGAAAGAAGTACTCCGGATAACTGGACGAAAGTGTCTATAACACACTGCGAGATTACGAATGACATACCCAACATATCGACCTAGAAGAAGACAAAAAGTCTTTGTTCCTTTCGAACATCCTGAAAGAGCCAGCCTGAACTCGATTTTTAACAACTGGATCCCGAACATGACATTCAACCAAATCAAGGACCTGATGATGTCCGAATACGATTCCGCCGACTGTCAAAAGGAAGCCCAATCTCGCCTCTACAACATAGACTTGGTAACCTTCATGTCCGAAAACGAGATCACTGATGACCGAATTGGTCTTCTAAAGCTATGTGCTTTCATCAACCGACTAAATCCCCAGTGCATTCCTCTTTTCATAAATGAAACGTACAAGTTAAACATTCTGAGCTTGGCTGTCTCGTCTTTCGACGGGCTAAAAGTTTTACGCGCACATGAACTTACAGGTAGTCTAAAGTTCCAGTCCTTCAAGACTCATTTGGCACATGGAATTACACTCGAGAAAGATACTCAGACCCGATCAGATCGATCGCTTGATAATTCGAATCTCACTCTCTTCAGTCAGTACTACAACAACCAAAAAAGGCTTTAGTGATCGCCCCTTCAACAACAATCATAGATTCAACAACACACCTTTACTTAACAGCAACTTTAGGGAAATTTCCTCAAACAGAAACTACAGCCCCAGAAACAGATTCGCAGGCCCGAATAGATCCCATTCCGCACCTTCCTCACAACCATACTAACGTAACAAATACCAAAACGCAGCAACATCTGATAGGTCGCACTGCTAACGCTTCAGTTCTTCTACTTGGTTCCCCTCTCACCGATGTGCACCAGGATCCATGCAATCGTACGTTACAAACCGCTTAAAAAACGGGTAATCTTCAATTCACATATTAGCATACATAACTGGTGGTTGTGAGATAGACTAAAATGAGAACCAGGAAGATCTAGACTTTGACCACGACGATATTGGTAAGATCTCGCCGAAAAACGATGATAAAGAAGCCTTTTCTTCAAATATTTCATCCATCCTCGACCATGACCTCTCCAGCAACAATCATATTGACGAACTAATTGATGAATGGATTATAACTTCTCAAATTACGCACTTCACCCCATCCCAGTACCCGATTTGCGCCTCACCCCAACCTCATCAAACCAATCAAAATGCACAAGAATCAACTTCAACAAACTCAACCATCATCCAACGTGACAATGTAGAAGTATTTAGAGCAACTTCTCAACTCATGAGAAACAATGTACCGCTTTTTGCATCGATTCTGGCGCCCTTAGGTCGGTCCTTGGTAAACCATCTCTACTAACAATCGACAACTTCTTTGGATCATCAAGTGCTTCTCTCACAAAATCTTTCTACTCGTTCCGTTTAGATAGTACAACCCATAAGTCCCTCGGTATCTTGTTCTTTATCTTTCTCACCCCGCATAACTTGGAAGACCACATCGTTGAACTTAACGTTGTGCACGTCGATATACCTCCGCAGAGAGGACTTAACATCCTGGATGATTATGAGCTCATTATCTACAATGGCCACAACCGTCTAGCAAAACGTCGTCAGTTAAAAAACATTAAAGACACTTACTACATAGAAGAGTTGTTCCTTTCTTTCTTCAGAAGCTCCTCTACTCATCTTCACACATTGATGAATCTAAAACCAACACTGGAAGTCAACTTCACTCGACACAAACTACAACGATGTCATCAACACTTGCTCCACTCCAGCCCAACCAAACAATTCAACCTTCTCAAACGAACAAATCCCAGTAACACGGAACCAGATTAAGAAACATGGACACTACAACTGTATGGAATTCATTATTAAAATTTTGGATCTCAATCTACACCGGCTTGCCAAACCTGGTCATTGTAGATCAAGGTTCAAACTTTGAGACTCCCTTCATCCGCATGCCCGCTCTTGATGGTATCGAAATTGAAAGAACGGGTATCAAGGTACACAATGGACCCTCCACTGTGGAGCGATATCACGCTCCTATTAGATCAACAGTTCGAAAAATTGTCATGTACAAGCCCTAGATGGATCTTTATATCGCTTTGGCTCATTCATTTACATCCATGAATGATACCATGGGTTCAGACGGACTCGTACCATCATCCCTTCTTTTTGGCGAAATGCCTCTAATATGCCTCTCAAGCGAATTCGGAAGACGACCTGCAACCGACTAACGTGGTAAAATTGCAACTATTTCATGAATTGAGATGCGTTCTGATCTCATTATGATGAGAGTAAACCGAGCCCTCCGTCACAACATTACTGCCGTTTCAGACTACATCTTCGAGAGAGGTGACTATTTCTTCTTATAACTCGAAAACGTTCATACTAATCGCATAGGCGAATACCTTGGACCATTTTAAGTCGATAATTTTGATAGAAAGAAAAAGCTGGTGAACATTTTCGATCTTCCCCACAGCAACTCTCGGCCTTTCTCAATCACCCAATTCAAACCATACATCCCACTAGCCGAGCTCCCCCAAACTCTCTTCTCAGACCTTTTAGCATCCCTGATTCTATTCGCTACCCCTTCGGACGCAGACGGCATTTTTTAACTGAGATCATATCCCAGAAAGACCCCACGAGTGAATCACCTGAGATGCTAAAAGCAAGGCGAGACGAGATTAAAAGTCTAATTCAACGTCGTACATTCAAAGTTCTGCTAAAATAAAACATCCCAACTGACTCAAACGTCCTCCTTGGTCGACTTCTATTGAGAATTTAATCCACGATCGATGGCAGCATAAAACTTTGATGTTGAACATAACGCTAGATTTATCATGGGAGGTCATAGCGATAGATTAAAAGACTTTATGGTCCATTCTTCTCAGACTTTCCAACCGCAATCTATAGGGCTATTTCTTTCTATAGCTTCTGCATTTGGTTTTGAGGTATGGACGACAGACGTAACTCAAGTGTACTTACAATCAGCCATACCCATAGCGCGTGAACTTTTTCTCAACTAAACTGAGTTGGAACTGACCCATACCAGTGCTTAAAGATATATCGCCCACTCTATGCGTTGTCTGAATGTGGCGATTTCTGGTTTGGACCTATCCAAAATCATCACGCAGAAGTTCGGGGCATGTCACAGTTGGATAGAGATCGCTCATTCCACTATATCAAATGTAACTCCGTCCTAGCCGGAATGTCAGGAACATACTTTGATGGTTTATTAAGGGCCTGAGATTCAATATTCAAGTTACTATCAGTTAAGAGTGAGTAATTCTTCGAGATGAAGCCTACAGAACCGCCACCGCTACATTGTGACTTCTCATGATTCAGACTGTAACACGACCACAACAAGATTTTCACCCAAAAACGGCGGAATTACCTATCTAAACTACAGCATCTATATTCGACTGCAAAATTCTTTACATTTCGCTCAATTCAAATGAGTCCGGCTTGTCTCTCACATACTAGGCCAGACTGTGCATTTGCGATTTATCGGCTAGCACACATAACGGAATCTTCATACCTAAAATCATCCGCAACTTACCTATCATTACTCAACAGCGCAATAAGATACGAAAAACGCCACAAAGTTTCAATCCTATTTCCAAGTCTTTACATTCAATCTCTCCACATCATTGGATACTCAGACTCTTCCTCAGAAAGAACTCCGACTAATCATCTCAACTTGGTCCCCAAATACTACTTACCGAATCAACCAACAACGTCATTCCAACCATTTTTGATCCTATATCCTATAATCTAACCGTTTCTTCTGATCATTCATAGCCGCCGAAGTAATCTCATTCAGCGATCTCTTCGACTCAACCTATATCCTAAAATCCAAACTCCTTAATCTCATCAACCGCAGACCTCAACTCAGCCTCTTTACTGATAGAAAGTCATTGTTTGACGTAATAATTAAAGGCTCTAGGACAAGTGAGAAGCGGCTAATGTTGCATATCGCATCTGCTCACCAGGAGTTCAAAAAGGGGAAGATTTCGATTATCGCATTGGTACAGTAGGACGCCCACACTTCTGACAGTTTGAAGAAAAATCCAAGTCCCAATCGTAACTCATAAATGTCCTTCAAACCGGCACCCACTCCCCCAACCCGACTAACACGGATTGCAATATTCGTGTAGGTAGTTAACAGTGAATGAAAAATGACGGTTTGACGCTGTCGATTTATTTACTATTATTTATCTTCAATCGGATTTTCTATTTATGCTACTTTCTGGAAAATTGTAGATTGAAAATTTTAGTAATTATTTCAACTCTCTTAATAATTATTACAGTTCTTCTCTTTGACATTTTTAAAAACGAAGAGAGTTATATTTAATTACTTGGAGAGATACTCATTTCTGTTCTTTTCCACTACATAAATATGACTTTTTTCAATCAAACTTCAGGAATTCTCATTTACATATTCCCTGTCTTTTCTGACCGAAATGCTTCTCGGAAGTTTTGGTTTCAGCCACATTCTCTAGGTCAAGACATGGTTTTCAATTGAATATGGTTAACTGTAATTTTTCGGTAAGGAAACTGTCTTTATTTTGTTACTGTTTCGGCCAGGTTTACTTTTCGGGGATCCATAAACTTTTGTGTACTGCACCAGTTTGAAACTCAAACCAGATGCAGGTCATATCTCCTCTAATTGACATGTCGACTGAATTCCGTTGAGTTCATAACGATTAAAAGAAGTCTTTAGAATTTAGGCATATTTGTAGCTTTCTATACTGTGTAATCAGTTCTGAATATGCTTGCGCAGGCATTTTTCCTTCCTCTATCCATTCGGCTCCAGCCAATATTTCTGCCTCTGGAACACTCTTCACTGGTCGTTTTCTTGCGTGTGAAAGCCACGATACCACATGTTATATGCTGTCTTTGCTCATTTTTCAAACTAGCAGACCAATGACAATACCTAGCTGTCCAGTATCGTTAATGTTTGATGCATCAGTAAATTTCAACCACTTACTTCATACATTGCTGAGTAAACTGGTCTTGGATGCGCTATTTTAGTACCATATTTCTTAAGTCGATGAATTATGTTTAATTGTTCCTTGATATTTGATGCTTTTATTTCAGGTGCTTTTTGTTACATGTAACTACTATAAAAGGAACATAATGGTGATGATGAAGTACCAATCCACCCTAATGAACAATTAATCGAAGTGAACGCTGATTTTTTTGCATTGTTTACTAGTTCATCCGGGTATTTGCGCCTCGTTCTTGATATGTGTGATTTGAAAATAGCCTATAATTTGTCATCGGCATCCATCTCTATGGACATGTCTTCATTTTAAGTTATATTTAATCCGAAGAATAGTCAATTTACAGGCCCCTTTTTTATAGTTCCAAGCAAAAACTCGGAATAAAATTCATGCAAAAATAGTTGAGCATGATTACCACTCCGAGATACTTTAAGATTGTCCACTATCTTTGCTATTAACAAAATTAGCCTCCCTGACCCTTTTTTAAAATATAGCTGAGGAATTTCGTTAGATATTTGAGGTCCGTCGTCCAGTATTACTTGACCAGATTGGTTTTTCCACTTGGCTTTGCTGTTTACTAGCCCATAAGCAGCAGTTTGTCTGTGTTTCTGGAACTGAATGCTTAAATTCAAGGGGCGTAGTTTTGGAGTGGATGTCACTTCTACTAGGCCCTTCTAATTTTAGGGATCCGTGTAGATTACATACAGAAACATACACTGGTTAGTCTAATTAGTCTCACTACGCAAATAGATTCACTGCCTAATTAGATTCACTTAGACTAATTGAAATAATTCAAAATTGAAATAGAAAATATTTGATTCACTGAATCTCAATAGACTAAAAAATTGAATTTTATCACAAATCAGGTTCTGGTCCTCCATCAAAATGGTTCTTGTGCTTCTTAACAATCTCCTGTAAATGCGGAAATAGTTCTTTAACTCGCCAAACCCCATCAATATCCAAACTCAAACCGCAGCGGATCATAGCTTTTCGAGCTATAACTCCCCATTAAGCCATTTTCTCCCTCGCCCACTTGCAACCTTGAGTCGTACTTTTCTTCTCCCACACGCATCTGTACATGGGCCTGCATTCCGCTTTCTATTTTTTAGTAGATCGATGAGAAATTCTGTCAAAAGAATAGTCGATAATGATATCCATACAATTCTTCCACCATTGTAATGCCTTGGAACTGTTTGCATTATCTGAACCACCGAAACAATTCGAAAATGACTTTATTACTTTAGTCATCAATCCTTTGTCAAAATAATAAGTAGAATTGACTTTTCACCTCCTCTACCATCCACATAACAACGGCCCTACGTTCACACTTAGTTACTACATTCTGAGCACGTCTCTTTCTACTGTTGTTAGAGACCTCAGTTCTATCATGGGTTTGGTAGGAGTTGTTAGAAAGCGAATTGTTTCCTGTTTGAGTTTCATTTGAGTTATTTGATACGTTGTCCGACTGTGTTTGAGCTACGATGCGTCCTCTACTTGCAAGTGCGCGCTGAAACGCTGCAATGATCGGTGAAGAGCTAATTGGTTGCATGTTTGAAAGGTCAAGAGTGTCAAAGGCTGGGTAGGATACTGTTTGAGGTTTGAAGAAGGCCTTGAAGAGGAAGTGAAACAAGGGATTTATAATAAAACATGTATGCAAATATCTAAACCAAAATATTTGGTCTACCAATCTGAATTATCACAATAGGAGCAGCCCAAACAAAAAAAGGTCATCGGGTGTAGCTGTTACAGTTCTGAATTTTGAATTTTGAAATTTGAAACGACTTTTGGGAAATCCACCAGTGAATCTAATTAAAAATAATTAAATTAGATTCACTGAATTTAATTTTTTCACAGCTTTTTTTATCTCAATTAGATTCTCTACTAAATTAGATTCAGTTAATCGATTTTCAATAATCAGCTTGAAAATTGGCCGGAAAAATTAGTCTCACTGAGACTAAATACACTAAGTTGTGTACAGTGTTTGCATGGTTACGGATGGTAACTGAAGGAAACATCTACAGAATTTGAAGATGAAATGTATGGGGAATTAAATGTGGCATGCAGATACTATATGTTTTAATATGTGAGGCATAGAAATTTACTTACGGACGGCGGAGAATAAATGGAAGAAATAGTCCGGGCCAACATACGTTGTTTGAAAAATTACACGGATTTATCATTGAAATTTTCTTTCATGCACAGGATAATTTTGTGTGTGTAATCTATGCTCGTAACTACACATTGTGTATGATACGTTGAATGAATACTTAAAATAATACTGCGAAAAATAAAGTTTGTAATGTATGTCACATTGCCTTATAGATTCATGTGCTGAATGTTTGAGTGTATGTACACTACATTAATCCATTCATATACAGTATGAAATTGTCAATGGTTCATCCATTTTACACTCATTCTATGAATTTGAAAGTGGATGGTCATTGCGATTTCTGATGTATATATCTGTTATATGTGGGAATGGCATGATTTTATATGGGATTGATATATAGAATATGTGCAATATATATTGCAATACATGTATGCCAATTACGGTATACATGTTATTTTATTTTTATAAGGATATCATACTATGCGATATTGCAAATATCATCATAAAAACAAAAATGGAGCAATAAAAACAAGTGGAAATATAGAAAACATGATAAAGAGGCTACTATTAAAATTTAACATAAATATGGAAAAGTGAAACGACCTAAAAGTACTGTAAAAAGAGAGGAAAAACTACAACTAAAAACAACATCCAAACACAGCCTCAATCAAAAAGGAAATTATTGCACACAAATACACATACGGACATATAAATATATGTAATATAACGAAAAATCCCATAATTTTATCCATGGCTTTCTTGTGAATACAAAATAAATATCATTAATACGAAAGATGTTAGTATATTTTATATGAAAAGAATACAAAATTGTAATGTGAGTATAAAATTGGAAAGAGTACAAACCTGTTACGGGGGTAGTCAAAGAAGATAGTTACCTGTTAACGCAATTGAGAAGTCATTACCGAAAAGAAAAGTTAATAATTTTAATAGCAGCAATAATTAAATGTCCATTTCAATGAAAAGTTGAGATGTATACGTACCTCTGCGAAAATGTTAGCGCATGTACTTTGTGTCAATGGCAAGCAATATGTTCAGATCGCCGTTGGATATCCTTGATGAATAAACTATCTTTCCTTGGCGATCATCGTTCCAATTTTATTTGTGATGGTTGAAACTGGGGACGAAATGTGTTGGGAGAATGCGATAAATTGAGAAAGTGGTGGTTCAATAACAGGTAATGAAATTGTGTGAAAATGGTACATAAATTCCTGAATATTTTTAATTTTAATTTCCGAAAAAGAGGCCGGGCGGACAATTCTTACCCTGTCTGCTTGTAACGGAAGGGCCGAATTCTGCTGAGATTTTAAAAATGTACTGCTGTCAATAAAATTTCCAATCTTATTTCTTTAATAATTATCAGAAAAAAGACGACAGAAAATATGGAAAAAAGTACAATCTGAAAATTACTTCATGAAAATTTAACCTAGAGTTAAATGTTATAGCACGTGATAAACTTCCCTCTGTGGAATATCATTATTAACTATCACGGAATCAGAACATATCATAGATGAAATGTCTCTGAGAGCTGTTGTGAATCTGAAAAGTAAATCATCGAAAATTTTAATAAACATGTGTGTTCGTTCTTTCAACTTAATTGACACATGAAACAGTAGTAAGTATTTAATTCAGTCTGGGTATTGGTATTTTCAAATTCGGACTATCTCTAAAATAATTTCCCGATTTTACTCAACATGCGTGCGGCAATAAGGCACAACTCGTACACCGCCTCCATCAACATGCAACCATAACATCTTGATTATGATGGCATTATGATATGGTATGATGCATATCTTCATTAAGACATACGACAAGTCTATTCCTCCCCAGACGAACAATTTTCATACCAGGTGCATTCTTCACACCTTTCGGTGTTTTGGGTGTAGTTCCTCTCGAAAGTCCAAACTGACGAAATAGTATACGCAGTAGTTCAAACAAATTTTTGTACATCCCAACATACGCATTCTCTTTTTTGGGCGTTGCCTAGAAAACCGAAACATAGACTTCGTCACAAAAACTCCACTGTCTCTGAAACCTTTCTTTCTTATATCGTAAATCGGTGGTTTCCTCCCTGTGGATAGTGGGTGGAGTAAGTAGTCCGTACAACAAGTTTAAATCCAGTATCCCTGTACACAACTTCCTTTCAGTGTGAAATTTATGCGCCACCACATGTGCGCATAGTTGTGAAAAGCAATGGGTTGTACGGATATTGTTGATGTTTAGTAATATTATATGTGGACCAGAAAGCTATTGGCGTATCTCTACTAATACAAAATTGCAAAAAATACTGTTGGAACGCACTAAAATTGTTTACGACTCATGAACGACATCTGTCAGGTAGTATCGTATGCTCTATACATTCACAACTATCTGAATGATTGCGAAGCCTTCCGTTCATACTATTTGAAAATTGTACTCACATATTCTTAATTCAATCAATAAGTACCTGTTGACAATACATCTCCATTCTTTCCTCATGTAGTAACATCGTCGTAACTAAAGTCTTCCTCATCTATAGTTAATGTGATGTAACTTACTGGTAATTAGACATATTGGCAATGTTTCTCCGATCTTATGGAAGTGAAAAGTAATGAGTATGACGGAATTATCAGAACCCGAGAAGCGTGTAACACACTTACTATTTTCTCTGGAATATTTTACATTTACCTTTCATTAAAACATTACATATTTTTTCCCGTTCTTTCTCACGTCGTCAAGATTACCTACATTTACAAGGCTTCTTATCATACATAATCTGATCGCCATAATCGCGATCAATTTACTGCAGTTGACGTACATACGTACACAAATTATCCTAACATAACCGACGCTGTTATTGAAATATGGTGATGGCGACAATAATAGTGAATAATGGGTTATATTATATTCATTTATTTTGGATCAAATGATGGATAGAGTACAGGTAACGATTCTTCGAAGGCGTTTGAAATTGGTAGCTGAAATGTTGTAGAAAGTAAAATAAGACATACTTTCATGTTCCTATATTGCAAAAAAATAATAGTGAAGAAGAAGAGTACGAACTTGTGGGAATTGATTGGTATTATTACGTAAAGGTTGACTGAAGTTGACGTAGACGTACTACGTCCGGTATCTAGTAGATACCGGTTGTTTGTTTGAGCATAATTTTCACTCAGTGTAGGTTGTGTATATATTATGTGGGAAATGATTAAGCCATAGATGATTCAATCTAGTCTAAGGGCCTTCGATGACAATTTAATGGCAATGTGGGATGATGGTTACATAATACTGTCTCTATTATCCCACATTGCCAAGAAAAAGTTGGCGGTATTTTGCCTCCCCTAGTAGTGGAGGAAAAATACCACCAACATTTTCATTTCTGACGAGTACCCAGAATACTTTACTTGCAAGAAATGGGAATGTTGCAATATATGATGTGGCTTACGAAAGAGGAAGACAATATTGACGACCATTGACATTGATTGAGGTGGTGAACAGAGGAAAAGACGGAAGAACAGTAGCCACGGTGAATGACGCTCATGAAGATAACATCTGTATCGACGTGTTTCTGCTGACATTGTCACCGGGTATTGGTTGAAGAACTGGCAGTTCTTCGACCAATTCCAGGTCAATAGTATGACAGCTGTGACCTGGAAAAGTGACGTAAAACATTCCTTCCATATGGAGTTCGTATTTTTGCAGAAAATGATATAATTGATTTCCTGTTGCAAAAAATTTAATATTTAATTTTCTGCAAAAACATTTCCTCCATACGGAAGACGAAAAATTGCAGAGAATTAGGCAATTGATTTCCTGTTCCAAAAATGTAATTATTTATATTTAATTTCCTGCAAAAATAAGAATTTCATATGGAGGAAAACGGAATATATAAAAAAATTTGTGTGCAGCAGCAGCTGCAAGCAATGTACGCAGCAAAGGATAGCATCTTTATTCAACGATTTTCAACGATTTTCTAAAATCGTTTTTTGCCTTTCTAAAAAAATGTCTTCTATCAATATTGAAAACTACAAACCTTGGCGATTTATATTTTTGTCCACTTAATTTATATGTTATTTTTTCGTCATTTCAACTTCATCAAAGACTGCGTCTGTTTGTAAAAAGTAAATAATTGATTTTTTGCAAAATCTTATCCTCCATATGGAGGATTTTTTTAAAAAAAAGCAACAATAACCCTCGTTTTTAAAAAACGGAAAGGTTTTTCTAAACATTACGTTAATTTATCCTTATTAAAATTATCAGATTAACCCTCGTTTTTATAACTTTGCGCCGGTTCGATGATTGTGCACCATCAGCAGCAAGGAACGCAGATAAAGAAAGAAGTGTCAACCTTCTTTAGATAAGTTATCTGGAAATTACTCGAATAGATACTGTCGTCATGTTCGTCATATGACGCGTGAGGAATATCAATACACGCTTCGCAAGGTGTTAGTGCAGGGTTTGACCTAGTACCTGATAAAGGTTCTCCAATTGAATCACGAGCCATGCTAGTCCTCCCTTAAGCCCTTCCTAATATGTATACGAGAATTGATCGAAGATTTTCTTGATTATATGTTTGAGCTAGTGCTGCTGCTCTACAACGTAACTTTTCATTTAAATTTGTGCTAAGTGCATTTCTATCATATCTTTCACTTTATCCACTTTCTGCATGTATTGGCTGATAATGATGGTCTTCCATTTTAGTGGCGTCTGTCATTGTTTGAGGTATAACTGTTGATTAACTACCTTTCTTGAATTTATTTTTGATGAATGGTGCAGTAGAGGTTCATTGAATTCCATCTCCATCATTATCATGTCCGTCTACTGCAGGATGGGAGAATGGATATGCATCGTTAGCAACACCATTGCCACTATCCTCGTATCCAGTCATGGCACCACTACCGCACTGCATCGTATCATAAAATTCACCATGTGTTGAATAGTCAGCAGTTTCGACGGAAGCATTTTTCAAGGTTGTTCCTCCACCACCTGGATAATCTGCAGTCCCAACAGAAACGTTCTTCAAGGCTGTTCATCCACCACCTGAATAATCATGTGTCCCTGATCCTCCCTCATACTCTATTGAAGGCATCATTGTCACCACCACCTCCGTACTTTCTAGACATTCCACCTCTAACGCCACCGCCACTGGCTCCACCACCGCCAAACCTTTCATCCCCCACCATATACTCATCAACAACGTACCCACTACCCTCATTGGAAAATTCAGGTAAATTGTCTTACACATAACCGCCACAACCGCATGTTGGTAGTAGTACCACCAACATCACTACCTGTACCACCATGTGTAGCAGTGGCCGTAGTAACAGCATCACCAAACGTTTGATGTAATCCATAACCATAACCTTGCTGTGGTTGTGGGAAGAAGTTGATCCCAGTTTCAACTTTGATGCAAAACAAGAACAGTTAATTCAAAATAGATTCTGTATGTGGATGTAGTGTGTTCTTGTTGTTAGATGGTAGAGTGGGTAGTGATCTATCTGTTGATTGAAGGAAACGAAATTATTTTCAATGTGGTCTATTAATTTTTCTTCTTTGTTGTGATGAAGACTCAAAATTTGTTTCAATTTCTCCTGCTATCTTCGCTGATTGTATATTCTGCTCATTTTGATTTTGATCAAACACTCGATGGTCAAGTAGCTATTGATGGTGTTCTATTTTATTGATGCACTTGTAGACGTTGATATCATCTGCGGAGGAAGGTGAAGAAGTGATAGAGGGTCCCGCGTTTTGTAGAGACAAACCCAGAGCAATATGTTTGGAAGAGTTCTGTTCGTAAGATATCGGCAAAACTATGGATCGTTTTTGATGCCGCTGTTGTTGAAGTTGAGGAACAGATGTAGTGACACAACTGATGAATTTAACATTCTCGAAATGTTGCTGTTCTTGAACAGGAAATGAACTAATGGAAAAAGCGATAAATAAATTTGTAATTTGAGGTGGTGGTCGTATTCAAAGTTTCAATTTTACAATATGAAGTGAACGCAAAGTTGGTGTTGTGGTGATTCGAAGGAAGACGTAACAATGAGGTGTAACGATTTGTCAAACACGTTGATGTAACGCCATAACCGATTGAACAATGTCCGTAGTTTGCTCGTCAACCACTGCTTTGTCGCAGCATACTTCGTTGTCGCAGCACCGGAAAGATATGCAATTCAAACGATTGCACGTTACACAGTGATAGAATTGCTATAGTAAGATGGTGATGAGTATGATGATGAGGATGTGAGTACGATTGAACGGCAGAAGTATGATGTTGATGATGATGATTAAATATTTGTACAGGTTGCTGTTGTGTTAGTTTAGTAAGTTATTGGCGGAGGACGGCGGTGGAGAGATGGGCAGAAAATCTGGTACGCTTTGCAGGAAAGCAGGCCAGCGAGGCTGGGCGAGAGATCTAGTGGAGGAGGAGGTGATTGTTGTTGTTGTTGTGCAGGTTGAGGGTGAGTATGGTTTGGGTCATACGTGTTGTGTTGGGTGCGGTGGTAGGATGCGAAGAGAATGGTGCGGCTTGATGAACGGTCCAATTTCCATTAAATTTATAGTAATTTGCAGCTTATGGGGAAGAAAGCGGGGAAAAGTCAGTACAAAGAAAATAAAATTGAAAAAATGATATATAAAAATGAAAAATTAAATATAAATTTTTATTTTAATATTAACATTATTATTACAATATTTCTAGTGTTCTATTTCTCGTCAATATAAAATGACCATAAATATTGAATCGCAGCAAGTTGAATAGCGAACAGAAGTATGTTAAACCAGACGAATATAGTAATCGCGAGATTAGAAATTTGTCAGTGAAATAAAAAAATGCATTTTCTATTCCCGTTTTAACGCAACGACTACGACAAGTTGGGAGTGTTGAAGGGTTATAAAAATGGGAGAAAAACGTCGGTAAACCTAGGCTAATAATAAGACGAAGTCATACAGCGTTATGTGGACACTGGAATCTCATAATAATGATTTTTTAATAAAAAGTGACCACCACAACATCCATAAATACCTGATCAACATTTTTATGCTAGAAGGAAACAACTCATACTTCAAATCATGGGACCACTTTTGCTCTTTTATGAATTCTGAGCGACATTCTTGGTCTAATTTCATCTCCTGTGTTCTCACTCGCGTCCTTTTAGATGGGCGGGTGAGGTGGAAAATGGCTGTCAGGAGAGGGGTGTATTTGGTTGCTCAGTGTTTGGGACCTTCTCTCCATTATTTCATAATTGCCGCCTATTTTGTTCTCTGCTTCTAAACTGTCCGGTAGTAATGGAGAGGAAGTTTCTGGCTGTGTGGGATTATTGTCGGGAAAGGGGGATTGTGGCGGCACGTCGATGATGGAATATGGGGTGCCAGGAATAGGGACATCTAATATGGATATTATTTCTTGAGATGAATCACTGAAAGTATATTCCTCGTCGGAATCACTTGATTCAAGTGTAAAAACACTCTAGTTGGTACGAATCCCTTTCTCTCCTTGCTTTTCTTCCCCATCATCAACCTGCGACCGGACCGTGGTGTGGCCCCACGACGACGGTACTGTAATTCCCTTATGTAGTGCCACAACTTCCAATGTAGATCCAGGTGACCTGACTCCGTATACAGAGCGGCACAGGACATACATCAAAATTATATTTAGTAGAGAACCCATGACGTTGGGTAGGTGTATCCTTGTTCCGTGTACCACGGAGGGCGTAGAAACTCATTTTTGTATTTTTCCGTGGTGTATGTCCAGTGACATCAATTCGTAGTCGAACACCGCGAGGCGAGTTGACGAATTTCAGCCTATTCCTACTCACATGTTGAGCCTCGAATCGGAGTTGCTGACATTCTGAATTACTGACAATATTACCAGAATTTCATTGATTACTTGCTGTGTTATCCAATTAATCAGCATAACTAGTTAGCCCCCTTGAAACATCATACAAAAAGTCAGGTAGACATTCCAAATGATTCAGTTTATCCCTGAAGGAATTCAAAATTTTAAAAGTATCTGCACTTTCAACCAAATGTGAACATGTCGAGAGTTGCCAACTGATGAAACCATTGACAACATGATATTTCATTGTCTTCGTTACCAGCTTACTTTCACATTTTAAGCAGGAGGTATGGGAATTCATGACTGCTATGAATTATGTAGTTCCATCCACCTCTACCTTCGTCTTACTGTAGATAGCTTGCAGACCATGGCGGAACAGTTTAACAGGGGAGAGGACCATTGTTGGATACATATGTGTTTATATTTTTCCATAATTTCATCTCGGTCAGAATCAACTTCCTATTCTTATAAGCATCGAAACATGGCATATCTCTCCCATTTTGTGTCCAGGATTCTAGTAAATTACAAACTGGTCTCATGACTGCCTCCACCGCCGCAAGTTGAGATGTCGGTGCACAGATGATGATGAAGCAAATTTCTCCTTTTTCTTTTGCAGATTCATACACGGATAAGTTCAATCTGGTAACAACCATCTGGTGGAGGCACTGGCATATGTGCTCCACCGGTATGCAATTGTGAATATTTGCATTACTCAGATGCAGTGCCATTACCGGCTTCAGATGACCAAGTGGATCAGCCATCACTCTTCTCGCAACAGATGTTTTCACTTCCAAGACATCCAAATGTAAACAGCTTCATCATATACCAATTCCTACGTAGTCAGTCCAAATTAAGCCCAGCTCCTAATCGTTTCTGAAGTCCAAAACCAGGATACCATCTGACGAGCAGGCCATCTCATTCCCTGTCTTCGACCCTAGCATCCCGGTTTCGAAAATACAACGAACCCGGGGGCGTTTCTTAATGGATTTCAGTACAGCACTCTCGTTCACAGAACTCCGCATCATTGCCTCTGAGCTCCGTTTCCTACTAAACCAGGATGCTGACAGAAGAGTCAACCATTCCCGTAATGTTATTGACTGTAGGGTCACAGATGGCTGTGGGATTCCAAATCTGTCCCTAATTCTGACGTCTTGTAACATTATGGTATTTGCGTTGGTACCAGTAATCATAAATTGGCTGAGAACAAACCAATCAGAGCATCTTTGGCCAATCTCCACAATGTCGCACACTGACTTCAAATAATTTCAATTGCTCACTTCTCATCAGAGAACAGACCTGTACTTTGCTCTTCCTAACCCAGGAACAGGAGATCCTTCCCTTAGTCACCCTTTTTTGTGTAGACCCATTTATTCCAGTGACAATGAATATCTCCTGTAACATCATAATTGAATTGCAAAATCCTGCAATAACGATCACCAGACGGATCCCGAACCGCAGAGGCGTAAACGGTACTATCTTCTTAGTCCCCTACCCTTTTCGCTAATTTTCATGCATGTCCACAACCCCCTTAATCATCAATAAAGAAGTCGCCATCTTCAATGTCCTGACTTGTCCCATCGCCTACATCAATTGTACCAGTATTTTCGTTGCCTCCTGTAGTACTGCTGGGAATTTCTTCCTCCTTTGGACCGACTTTCAAGTAGGACGAACCCACGAAAGGGTGACAGAGTATTATATTATCAGGCATTAATTCGAATGATTTCACACCACACGACCGCAACATATTCACTACTTCCTCCCTCCCGTAACCTCTATCTGCAGTCAACACTGCAGAGTTGAGCGCAACTTCCCCTCTTTCATTCAACAATCTGCACATCAATATTTTTGTCCTATCTATCACTGTCTCCCCCCGTCTACGAAATCGTATGTCCAAAGTCACCCTGAATAGAGCATCATCTATACATTCCACGACATGCCCTTCGACGTCAGTCTTCCGCGGACTCAAACACTTCCTGTATTGTCCTTGGCCCTCGTTCCGAACAGATAGTCATCCAGGGTTAGAAATTGGTATAGAGGTATGAGGAAGATCTTCTTCACATCGCAGAGGCTAGCACTTCAAATTCTCTTAAATTTTTTGATTCTCCCCTTTTCGAGAACCATGTACCTTCAACATCCTCGCATCTCGATGTAGGGGAATAAGCCATGACGTTCGACAATATGAATTGGATTCGTGCAACAGATGGTAGGTTTTTGATACCATTATTAAGCAGGTTCTCCACAGTCTTTTTCAAAGAATAGGCAGTTGTATGAGAGCTGAGAAAGACGTAAAAGAATCTGTAGAAGTCACCATTTGACACAAGTTCGCCATTTAACTCTCGAAGAATTATTCGTTCATTGATCCCCTCTACACAGCGCTGTAATAGAGGATCAAGGAAGAGAATAGTGAACGAAGTTTTGTCGTTTTCCAGGTTTTCCCCAACATTTCCCTATTCATGTTTGAGAGGACAGTTTTCGCAAAGCGTCGAGCCCTCTAGTCAAGGACTATGCTCGAGAAATTTTCATCGCTTGTCAACTCTGTGCTGTCATCATCCACAATCTTCCAGTTTCTAGTAATATCCTGGTGAATTTATGTGCTCCGTGCTCCTCGCCCACGAGAACGAACACCAACACCTCTTCTTCCTCCTCTTGTTCCGCTCCTCTCCCTTGCAAAACGCCAATCTCCCTTCCCCCTAACAGTCCCACTCGAATCCTCACTTCCTGTTTCCCTAAAACCTCCAGGCACATTGTTTGTGAAAGAAGGATAATTGGGGAACGGTGTGGGTAGCTGTGAGTTCATACCAAAACAGGTTGAACGTTTTAATCAGGGCGCGAGTCGTGTTTGTTTTAATTTTGAAAATGTTGGAGTCTTCTTTTTCATTAAAACAGTTGAAATGGGGTTAATTTCGTGATAGGAGCTTTCTTTTGCGTGATGGGTGATTTTCCGTGAGCTACGTTGCTTTAGGTGATACGGGGTGTTTAGCAGTGAGATGGAATACGTGATCCTCAACACGGAAATTATGGAATTTTGTTTCCTTAATTTCCATGTATTTATACTGTCTGCTTCAATTATTCACACGTTACAGCAAACGTAACGTATGATTCACCCGTTACAGCACAAAATTTTGAAATTACTACACTCTTTCAATTTCAACAGATTTTATTGTACTGTCCACGATTTGCAAATGTTTATTCACAGCACCACATCCACAGTACATAAAAAAAATTATTTTCTAAACACTCTATCCAATCAGAGGAGCCGATTCACTCTCCCCTCAATGGCATGCAAATTTATCCCCATCGGCTAAGTTTACTTGACACAAAAACGTGATTATTCGATTTTCGCCCTAATGCTAAGTTAAGTTAATATTAAAACAGTAGCTATATTATTCTATTTTGATATTAATATTAATATTGTAATAAAAATTGAAATAAAAATTGAAATAAAAATAAAAATAAAAATAAAAATAAAAATAGAACGGTTCCCAAAAAGAAATAGAAATAATAATAATTATTATTATTATTTTACCGTGATGGTAGTGTTCTTAGAACAAACCTTGATTTTCCATTTACCTTATCGCTTATTACCTTATCGCTTATTATGTAATAAGATAAAAGAAAATCAAAGTTTGCGCGCCGTTCATTTTTTCTCATGAACCCATAGACAAGGGAAACGCTGCTCACAATATCTACATTTTAAATGATAATCATTGTAATTTTGGCGTACTTTGTGGACATCACTTGAGATTACTTCGCACCTGTAGCAATGAAATTGAGAGTGGTGCAGCGAAACGTCGTGCTTCACTTTCGCAGAACAATTGAACACACAGTAGCTATGTGGACAACACATGACCAGGATTGATTTACGTTGATGACCCATGTGATGTACTATATTTGATCAATCCCTAAATTTCATGTCACACTCACTGCATATGAACCTTAATCTTGACCTTAACGTTGATATTGATCTATTCATATTCTTCTACACCCGCTCATGTTTGTAATGTATGCAATGAGATATCATATTATTCCATGACTAGAAACTCGTTTGGCATGTATCACATTTGTATATACCAGCTACGCCTCCCGTTTTCAATGTTCTTCCTATACTCGTACTACTTGTCGTTCTACTACTACTTGCCGTACACGAGGATGCTGCCGATGAAAACTACTTTCCTCGTATCAATGATGCATATGATGATCTAGTTCTTCCACTACATGATACATGAGTAGATATGCCATCACCGCCGCCCTCCACCATAATCATATTTCTGTTGATGTTGTTGTTGTTGTTCTTCATTTCCATTGCGGTCAACGACAGTAATATGTTTCGTAACGCTGCTTTCGTTGTTTTCGAAGTTGACGACGGTCGTAAAGACGTGAAATATATCGCTAATGATAAGGACAATGATATCAATTTTGATGTTATGTTTGATTCCGCAACCCGTCTGGATTACTCACAACGCGCTCAACACCCCCTCGACCATGTTTGTCTTCTCCGCTCCTTTCAAAACACTCGAGCCACACTTTTATTTTATTTTATTTTATTTCTTCCTTTCAAAACAAACGGAAACGTTCCTCCGTAAAATCTAATTGTTTTTCTTTGTTGTGATCCACTCGTAGTAATATACTACTGGAATGTAAGTCTCGTAATAATAATAATAATAATAAGATTATAAATTTTGATTACATATAACAGTGTTCTATGTAGGTGTAAACGGCCTGGAGATGAGGGTGAAAGGGAAGATGGCGTAAGGCTTGGACAGGCAGTAGCCACTAGCTGGATGGCGGCGGTGAAATTCAAGGCTGTTGTTGTTGTTCCTGCTGTTGGTCGACGATGGAAGCTTTAGAGTTTCAATGAAAGATGCTGGAATTGTTGTATGAAGTAGTAATAACTTGGTTTTGATCTAGAGTCTCTAAGTTTAGCTGCTCCTCCTACAGGAAATATTGGAAATCTAATTGAATATGTATGTTCAAAAATTATATCAATTTATCTTAAATCAAATACAATCTTTTCCAAGTCCTCATCTTCAAATAATGATATATTCAAATTACATTCTTTATCAAATGTATTAATCGTTCATTATTTAACTAACTTATTCATCGTACATATGGATAATCATGATAACCAATTGACGCTTAAATCATTATTTCCTATTCATCAATGCTGCTCTAAACCTAAACAACATATGTATTTCCTGCTTGGACATAATCGTCATATAATAAGAATATGTGATGATAAAAAATATGTTACCAAGTAAATATTAAACCAAAAATTAAATGTTGACAATTATATTTACTAAGATGATATGAATATGGGTATTGGCACAGGCAATTAAATACTTGATTTCCTGTTGGAAAAAATCAATTATTTAATTTCCTCCAATTTTCCGACCTCCATATGAAAGAATATTTTTTGCAGTTGCAAAAAAAATTATTTATTTAAATTCCTGCAATTTTCCGGCCTCCATATGGAGAAACCCGTTCTGCAGAAAATTAAATATTTAATTTTTTGCAACAAAAAATTAATTATTTAAATTCCTGGGATTTTTCGGCTTCCATCATGGAAACATTTTCCTCCATATGATATGGAGGAAAATGTTTTGCAGGAAATTAAATAATTGATTTTTCGCTGCTAAACATTAATTATTTAATTTCCTGCAAAAATGCGAACCCCATATGGAGGGAATTTTTATGTCATTGTACCTCGGCCAGACCTGTCATATTCCTGACCGGGTATCTGCTGAATAACTGTCAACAGAAACACGGGTCTACAGAAGTTGTCGTCATCGACTACATTCATCGTTCCCCTGTTCTTCCACTTGTTTTCACCGTCCGCAACCTCTTCCATTTTTGATGGTTGTCACTCGTACCTGTCGCTGTTATTGCAGCAGCTGGGCCTAAAAATTCATCCTCCTCCAATAATGCGCCTAATTCTTCTAGTTGTACCGCCGTGGAGAAATATCTGCAACAACTTGCAGAAGTATCGTCAACAAAATTTACTGATGTTGCTGACAGTGATGATGATGATGATAGAAAAGAGGACGGTGGTGACCAAAATGACCATTGGAGACCATATGTAGAGTAATATGGAATAATGAAACAGAATAGTGTGCTGAATTTTTCAGAGGATATCATATTTGAATGGGATTACATGTATAATCAAATTGAGAGGAAAAGGGGCAGTAATTATGAAGAATAAGACGATAATTATGATGACGATGATACATACGATGGTTATTATGATAAAGATAACCATGGTGCTTACGTGAGAGGTGGAGCAGATGATTAAGGATGATAATGATGGTGATGATGGTGATGATGATAAGTTGATCAAGAGAATCTAAGAAATTTTTACGAATAAATAAGGGCGGAAGATGATGATGAGGGGGATGAAGAAAAAAGAAGTTAGTAGATGATATGTAGAAAACTTCTCCAAACCAGCGTAGAGGAAGTAGTACATGCACTGCATGGTCCGTTGAGGAAGTATGGAAGAAACGCTAACCTGGAACTTCTATAGTAAATTACTTCGGACCTTGAAGGTTTCAAGGAATTGGATAAAGAACTAATGAAATTATTTGACATCAAAATGTATGTGTTACGAAACTATAATGCAGCTATCTCTGTGTCAAAAAATGGGATGATGGGCAATGTTTGAGGAATATAATGAACGGCCGATTCTTTCCAATCGAAATTGGACTATTCGAACCTAAATGGAAGTATATTAGTCTAGTTGAGAAAGTCGAAGAAGCGAAAAAGCAATAATTTATAGTATCTGATTCTTGTTTGAATGCCTACGTGAAATGATTGACGTGTAAATAGTTTGTATGCCGTGTAGAAAACTAATGGATACAAATAGGAACAGATGTCATACGAAGGATGGCCAAGGTGGCAGGACTAAACATGGTGTACGGAGAGAGCAATAAAAGTGACGAGGAAGAAAGTAGTTTGTATCGTTATAGAAGCTGAGGAGGTCCTAGCCAGTCTGCACATTGAAAGCAGACATAAAATAGGAGTGGTAGTAGTACTTCTTGGACGATGCTAGACGACAACCATGGTAATTTGGCATGTAAATCGTGGAAAGGGACATGTGGAAGGTCGTGTTTCATTTTAAGTATCAGTCTGGTAAACATGTTTTCAATATTTTGGGACTACAACAACATTATCTTCACGAGCTGCCGTCGTGGGACCATTAAAGAAATGTTTTTATCATTCACTGTATGGCCTAATCGGTACATTCCCGACAGTCTTCAATTATTATCATCTCAACCGTCATCAGGCCCATAATATGATCCACGAGCTACGACACTGAAACACAGCGATCGTTTGCAGTCGGGAACATACTCGATTTCCTTTGTATCCACGGACAGATCCAATAACAGCCTGGAAGTGGGATAGATGGTAGTAAAAGACGTCCTGGAAAATCAGGAACACATCAATGAAATAATCTTTTACATTCCAACTCTATATTGTACTACTAATTTTGAATGGACATGTAATGAAAAGACTGAGATTTTAAATCTCATGTATATGTGAATGGCTCCTTTTCAGCTCTTCAATGTAGGTAATCATGACGTACAGTAATTGCATTGCTGGTGGCTTTCCTGCATTCCTCTGTGATATTTTTGTATTGCTGGCGGTCAAACACGCACTACTGTAATCACTGTCTTCATAAAATTGGATTAAAAGTGGTGACAACAATGACCAAAATTGGGGCCCACATTATTTTTTAGGACTAATTGTCGCAACTGCACGTAACTACAAACCACTGAATGCCGGGCGTTCATAAAATTACCATTTTTTGGCAATATGAATGCCTGGGGGAAAACTACGATGTTTGGATGTGCATTCTACGAATGGGCCAATGCGCGAGTTCATATCGCCAAAATACATGAATGGTTCCCTGGTACATCCGTACACTTTCACCGCTTGGAAGTAGGCATTCATTTCCGGAAACACAGACGTTGTAAGAAGCCAGACAGTGTCAGACTTGAATTTTCTTTCACGTGGTGGACGTCCTTATACAGCACGCTCAGCATCTCCCGTTTGTAAAAATGCTGCAGCGACATCCTCTTCATAAATTGTCCGCCTGTACAGTGACGTAATCGATTCAAGGATTGTTAACCCAGTTGGTAGGCATGTTGAACAGTCTTTGTTCAAATTGAAACACATTTTATCTTCATTTTCATGTGGATCAATACGTGTCTTTACCTGCAGCTGACCACTCTTCAATATCGTAACCTGATAAAGTGTATGACTGCTGATTATATTCGCAACATTTTACATCTTATACTGTGTGATCACCTTCACAGTTTTCATGAAACTTGCTTCTTCCAATGTACATGCATTTATGATGGAAATTGCTCAAAACTCTGAGATTTGTGCGCCATGAAGTTTTTTTTCAAAGTGATCATAAATTTATTTCAAGTACCGCGTTCTCTGTCGATTTTAATTGTGTTGTTTGTGGACTGACTTATGACGCTTTTAAAAAATGGTCTTTCTCATTATTCATGTTCAGGAATTCCTCATCACCGTCATCGTACTTAAAGTTTCACATACCCTGATCCGACTTTAACGGCACTGTTCCTTGATAAAATACATTTTCTTCAGGTCAACAGACTGCAATTTTATCACCAATAGTAGGACTGATATCATTCTCAAATAAAAATTCGTCATCGTTTATGTTTTGAATATCATTGTTATCTATATTCTCAATATTTGATTCATGTTTTGACTCACATATGAAGTCGTCACTGATTTCTTCTAATATATCCACGGAACATTTGACCATTTTTCTCAGTCCTTCCTGAATTAAAGCTGGTCTCACATCTTCAATCGCCATGTATCATTCACGATTCTGTTTTCCAGGTACAGTAATGGATCTATATTCTAGATTAATAGAAATTATAGTTTTGTGTTCATACCTACAACCACGCTTTTGATGTTGAGCTATTGAATAAACCGCTACTAATTCTCCAATATTTATAGGCAGCTCCTTGGTTGCTTTGGATTTTAAAATTAATATTAGTTTTCTTTGAGCTTGCCGTCGATTATGTGCTTCAATTATATCGTTAGGAACTTCTTTTCTATTATTGTCAATAATTGGTTTATTAAGTCCTTTTGCTAGCTTGAATGCACCCATCGTGTCATTACCATACAAATAGTTGCTTATTTAAACAGCTTTGTATATTATAGCACCATTACTTCTCTTGTTTCTATCTTCATCTTTGAGTCTTGAGCGAATATTCCTAATTACGTTATGTTTCGGCTCTATCGCATTTTTACTATTCCGACCATGTGGAACTGGTTTAAAGTCTATACTTAAACTTTTCAAATAAGTTTGAAATTCTGTGCCGGAAAATGTTTTATCCCTAATCACAAATGAAGATACCAAAACTGGGATTTCCAGCTCATTTCAAAACAGCATTTTTCATCTTCCATTGATGCCGTTTCAACAATGTGGCCTGCAGGGTATCTTGAAACCAAGTCCATGCTGTGCATAATTCTCACAATATCTAAAGAAACGTGGTATATACATACCAATTCATTGAAGTTTTAGATAAAGATTATATTGACACTTTTATACGTGGTTCAGGGAGTGCAGTACATCTTCATCCGTGACATTTCTTCATTGTCTCTTGTACATAATTTTCAACTTCATAATTCCAAAATCCATTCCTGGAATAATAGTTTGAAATCAGTATATCAAGCTTGACCACATAAATGTTTCTGTACTTTATCTATAATTTCTTTAATCTTAGCCCAATTGTTTTCTCATACCACATTTCCATTTAAACAGCAAATTACTGACTCTGTATTTTTTTGAAGAAAATATCTCAAGTGGAAAATAACATAAACATTTGTCATTGATAAGTGACATGTCACTTTTTCATTTTTGACCAGAAAATAAATATTTCATTTCGTTTGATATGTTCTATATTTTCTTTCGTTGTAACATTCCTCCCAATCACCCATGGAGACGACCCTTCCAGAATTAAATGAGTGATTTCAATGAGACGTTTCTTATCTGACATAGCTATGATAACAACGCTGGAAATGATTTTTCGGGGTGGGCTTGCATTTCTTCCCACTCCATATTGCCATCTTGTATGACCTTTTAATACATCTGGAATTGGTTGGAATTTCCAGTTTTAGGTATATTAATTTGATTAGACAATAACGCTAATTCTGTCAATCCAATTGATGAGTATGTCGTACCATCATCTAACAATGGACCTAATCTTGACATTTAATTTATATTGGACGAAGATCCTTTTATAAGGACCATGTTGAAAGCTATACCAACATTATCATCCTCGTTTTTATCATTATTTATATTTCCGAAATTTCCATTTATTGCCGCTTTACCATTTCCAAATACTTTGACATTAGTAGGTACCGAGCTATCCGGATCGTGACTTCTTTTCCCATGTCCCTATTCATGGCATATAGCACAAGGAAATTCATATAGAGCTTATTATTGTTATTGATTTTCTTACCATATTAATTTTTATATTTTAACTTTCCATTAGTTGGCATTACTTTATTTCTATAAGTGCCAGTCGAGCTGGCATTCAACACACATCTGTCACTCGGTATTTCCTGCTTGTCACATTTTTCAATAGCAGCATCCAACAAATTATATGTAATTGCTTGTACAAATTCATCATTCGACGAGTGTAACCCCATATCAGGATCTTTCGTTGCCATCTGGTCCATTACTGAGACCCTTTGACAATCTTCAATCGCTGAATTATTCATAAGAATAAGAGCTTTTATACAGTCCTGCAGCTTTACTACCAAACTTTTCGAATTAAACTCCGCCATCTGAGCGGAGAACCTTGATTCGTAGTTTTTCATTGTTTCAGATGTTCCTCTGCGACAATTAAGAAGATCTTTTAACGCACGTTAGGCATCACTTACCACCGACAAAGTATCTCCCTAGTATATACAGTCCAATATTAGTTTCACATCATCATTGTTTATCAGCTTCTCTTCATCAATTCCAGCACACAAATCCTTTTCCAAGCATACAATTGACTTTTGAAACAAATACCACGGAGAATGGTCGGTATTTTCATGCTATTCGAATCTGGGAAACCATTGCTAAATGCAATCCATAGTTTTACTGACTTCGAATATTCTTCCTGATCGCCCTTTCTATCAGTCCAAGGGGCAGTATTCTAGTCCCACTAGAACCTGGGCGATTAGGCATAGAGTTTACCTGACCTGGTCCCATAGCTATCAATGGTTGGCGTAGGTTCAATACAAATGCTGATACGAGATGGTACTGTCTCTTCGACTATCGATGGTTTCTCTTGATTGCAAAAGGGATCTGTTACAGTAATGACGCTCTTTGACAACAACAGTCTACGTTAGTGTTGGCAAGCAACACTGATTGCAAGATTCGTGTATGTAGTTAACAGTGAATGAAAACTGATGGTTTGATGCTGTCCATTTATTTATTATTATTTCTCTGCGATCGGATTTTCTATTTATGCTACTTTCTAAAAAATTGTAGGTTGAACATTTAGTAATTATTCCAACTCTCTTAATAATTATTACAGTTCTTCTTTTTGACATTTTCAAAACAGAGTTTCATATTCCTAATTTACTGTATACAGTTCACTATAGTGAACTGTTAAGTATGGTTTCACTGTGGGTTGAACTTTTGCTCTATTTTCTGTAAAAGTAGCTCTTCAGAAAGTTGGAGTATGAAGATTTCTATACGATGAAACTGTTTGAAAATCGAAGCATCCATTCGGAAAATAGTTTCATTCTAAAACATAACATTTGCATCGAATTTCACGTACAATTTTTGAAAAGTTAACTAAATTGAACTGTACAATATTGAAAATTTTTAATAAAAATTTACCGCTGATGTGTGAAATGTTTTTGGAGGTGATTTTTAGTAAACATGTATAATTTGAAAATCTACACCCCTGAGATATTGTTAGGGGATACCTAATAGTTTTAGTGTAAGGAACTTAATGTAATGATGAACTGTTTTATCAAAACAAGAGTACGATACCCTTTTCTGTCGGTAATACAAGACAAATTTGCTTTCAAATGGATTCTTTGCATCTCCTTTCTCTGTGCACATTTCTTCAATGTGCCGTTCGCACCATCACTACATCTCCACCTATACCTATATCTACACCTACATCGTCTTTATCAGAT
>JAULBU010025588.1:0-17879 GCA_032358235.1 Odonthalia washingtoniensis
AAAAATTTTTAATTAATTTAAACCAGGATTTTGATTGACACGTTTACGGGACATTTCCAATGAAGGCTAATAGTTACCAAGGAGCGTAGTTTTATGTCAATTTCGGACGGATGACGTAAAATGTAGAGAGGTATCACACACAACCAAAAAAAACCCAGTAGGAAAAAGGTAGTGCTAAATTAAAAGGTAATAAATATGAGAATGGGGCAGGAAGAGGAGGGAGAATCCATGACAAACAAAAAATCCACATCTTGTTCCCGTTTCTTATCTTCACGAAAGTACACTCTCCCAGAGCTGACGGCTACTGGCCCGATTCTCCATCTGGAAGGTAGTGCACAGTCCAAAAATAAAAGACAGAAGGGTTTACTTGGAATACTCCTAGTACCGAAGAAGAAGAAACCTGTACCGCTCGGTGATGACGAAGAGAAAATGAGTGGTGCGAAATGGACGAGAAGGTAGGCCGTTATACTTGCTGAGGCTTGGGTGGCACAAATGCAGAATCTGGTCAAGACAGATGACACAGTCTGTGATTTCGGAACTGAATGACTACATTCGAAAGGCATATTTTTTGTGTGGAGGTGACATCTACTAGGCCATGCGAATTTAAGAGGTCCGTGTTGGTTACATACAGAAAAATACAGTGTTTGCATGGTTACGGAAGGAAAGTGAAAAACCTCTAGTCGATTTGAAGATAAAATGTATGAGGCAATAACTTTGGCATACAGACTCTATATGTTATAATGTATGAGACATAGAAATTTACCTACGGACAGCGGAGAGTAAATGGAAGAAATAGTTCCGGACAACATTCATTGTTTGAAAAACTACATCATTGTATCATTAATTTTTTTAATACACAGGAGGTCGTTGTGTAAATATTCTAGTCTCGGAACTACACATTTTGTATGAGACGGTGAATGAATACTTCATATAATACTTCGAAGAATTTAGTTTGTAACGCAAGTCACATTGACTGTTACAGTCATCTGTTGAATGTTTGAGCGTATGTACACTACATTAATTCATTCATATGTCGTATGCAATCGCCAATGCTTCATCCATTCCTAACTCATTTCATGAATCAAAAAGTGGATTCTTACAGCGTTTTCTGATGTATATATGTGTTATATGTACGGATGATATGATGGAATATGGGACTTATATATAGAATAATATCAATATACATTGCAATACATGTATACCAATTACGGTATACAAGATTTTAATATTTCTAATATTTGTGATATCATGCGATAGCAAATCGAAAATTTTGATAAAAATAAGAGAAAAGCGCTATAATAAAGAAATATAATATTTAAAACCGTGATAGAGATGGGGCTATGACAACTTTTATGGAACAGGGAAAAGTGGAAGAAATTTGAAACTATGTAGTAAAAGAAGAATGTAAACCACCATAAGTAATGACCAAGAGACGCATCCAATAAGTATATATTATGATATCATGTTATATGATATATATACAACGATATTGTTCGTTCTCAAATCCATCCGTCCTCTGTGAAGATATGCACCATATGGATCTACAGACATATAAAAGTTACATTAATGAATATAAATAATATATCAAAAGTTAGTAAATTGAATATGAAAAAATCATGAAATGGGAATTAGAGTATGAAAACATAATCGGAAGAGGAATTCAAACAAACCTTTTTCCATGAATCGGGGCAGTCGAAGAAGAGAAGTAACCTGTAAACGAAAATCAGAAGGAGAAGTGAAGGTAAAAGAAGGTAAAAAAGTATTAATGGAGTTATACGAAAATGTTTGAATGAATCAATACTTAATGAATACTTACCTGTGATATAATGTTGACGCGTGCAATAAGTTCATCGCGATAAGAACTGACATGTACGAGGCGCTGTTGAATGTCCAGAATGATTGAAATGTCATCGTGTTGACATCATCGTTGCAAGTTGACAGCTTTTAGCTGTGACTTGTTGATGGAATTGTGCGCTGATGTGGAAAAAGGAGGCAATGGAATTGTATGAAATCGGCACATAACGTACTGATTAGTTTAAATTTTAATAACTGAAAAAGGAAGACAAGGGTCATTTCTTGCACTGAATTATGGAAACGGCAGATCTAAAAAATGCTGAGAAATTGAAAAAATACTATTGCCATTTAAACTTTCAAAATTATTTTTTAATATAAAGTCAAGTAAACATACAACAGAACGTTGTCTAATAATGCTGTTGACGTGAACAATTCGATCCCACAACCAGAGTGGGGAGGTCAGGCAGAGGGAACGGGTGACAACAATAAGGGGGGAAATTAACATGCACGAATTATGAACGTTAATATACAGCTCAGACTCAATTAATCAGAGAGTAACACGTAGTGATACACATCAATTAAACTAGAGAGTAATCGCCAACAAGGGACGAGGCCAAAACGGAAACAACACATGTGAAACACAGTACAACTAGCGGAGAACAAAACCCAGAGAGAAATCACCTAGGCTATCACCTAAAGTTTGCACCACACGTATACAAAATCAGTATGCAATTAAGCTACCAAAAACGTCTATAGACACGTGTAGGGATCGTCACGACGAAGCGGGACACTACACACACACATCATGATTATATAATGCGGATCCCTTTTACTGATCGATAATATTAAAAATAACAAACAGATTTCAACTAACAACAACCATAGATTCCCATCAACTTCGTCAAGACCAAGGCGAGCCGACGTTTATGTCAAACACCAGCACGCTACTGCATTGAAAGGTGAGGATGTTAGCGTCGCTCGTTGGGGATTTACGTAACGACCAACCTCGATCATGGTTGGCGGATTTACTATAGTTAGATTGGATACGGGTAGCCTAGTCTATACCTGAGGATTGATAAGTCAACACCCCAGGATAAGGACACCGAACCGCATGAAGAATCGACAAGCGGAACCAGAACCAGGAGCAGAGGATAGTCACCACACACATACACTAAACACAGTAGGAGGAAGAGGCTAGGTCAGACGGGACAGAAGGTGAAGAAGAGGCTACTAAGAGCGAGCAACAATCAGGCCGAATTTGGATAGATACAACAAAAATAATAAGAAAAGTACACAATCCGAAAGTAAAGCAATTAAAAAAATTATACGTGGACGTAAGCGTTCTGTCACGTGTGTGCTATCAACGAAATTGCGTGCTCTCTTCGAAATCCCTCAGAAGACACCATAAGTAATGTGGTGTTAAAATATCGGAATGGGATACAGATGCATGACATGCTAAAAATAGATACACCATGATGTATAATACTGACTATGAACTATATGAGCAATGTACGAAATATATTTCAATCTTTTATGTAATTATTGTGTCGTATGGTAATTTCTAATAGAACATAACATATGCACCCATTTACACAACTATTATCGTGAAACAACACAGAGGTAGCTTTAAACCAGATAATTCAACAGGATATTCAACATAAACATATCGTATTATCATGTACGGTTCCGATGGACAACAGGATGGACGCCGAAAGCCGGCTGGTATTAGTGGAACTATTGCTAAGTACGTACAGTAAATAACGTAATTGGGACATGAAATGGACAAGAGCAAAGCTGGTGTTCTAAACAAGTCGTTGGATGTATCTTTAAGTATCATAGAATCTTTTGTTGGAAGGAAGGAAGTGGAAGAAGTTATTAACATCATCTGCGACGCTGACTTAGATGCGAGATTATTCTCAAACCGAGTACTGTCAGTTGAATAATGTAAAGAGATTACGGCTGAAATTGCGAGGAATTGTCACGAAAGGAAGTGAATGGTAAAATGAAATGTATGAAACTGGTGGCTTTGAAATCGAACAAATGTTCAACTCAATTCTATCTTCGCCCTGTTTTTTTTTTATTTGTTTGTGTATCCTGATATTAAAGAAGTAAAATGTTTTAAAGATTCAATTGCGTTCAAGTACTTTGTGAAATGATCACTACTACAGTCAATTTTTTTGTTGTTGTTTCCAATATTTCCAATTTGTACTGCATGTTTTATTGAGAGCGTTTAGTTTCGAAAATTGTAGCCTATCTGCAAATGTTATAATATGATTTGTAATGAAGAAGAGGCAGATTTAGAAGTAGAATACTTGTGGCTCAAATTATTACCATGATGGTATAGATGATGCAGATACATAGGTGTAAAGGGGTTTTTACCATGGTATTAACTACATGCTGATCATGGAATTTATCAGTGATCATTTCCATAAACGAGGTGCGGTAAAATAAGTGGGTTGTAACATGGGAAGTAGTTGAATTTATTAGAGGCAGCAATTTATAAAGTCTTATTTCCAATAACTTTTAGGTGCTAGTCGTATCTTATACAGCCTCTGTTAGGCAGGCTGTATCTTTAGTGAAAGGAATTAAGATACTGAAATCATGAAATTTCCACTCCATATGGTGATTGTGATTTTGCGCAAAATTTATTACTTTTCCGCAAAAAATCGAACTCCACATGGTGTGGAAATGGCATAAAGTGTCTACCAGTTCCATACTGTAGTGCAGTTTGGACTTCAATGTGTACACATCTTCTATCATAGCCGTTAAATATTGTTTCAACCTAGGTCGGAACTTGTTCCCCCTTTGAAAGTTGAAGATATTATTGTAGCAGGAATAAAAGATAGTGTTGCAGTTATTGCAAATCACTACTGTTCTGAAATCAGTTATGGCGAGTTACAGTGTAGCCAAAACTGTTCGGAAAGACTGTTATGGTCAAGAGTAGGAAATTTGGAACCCCCATGGAAAGAGGCGAGAGTGGGTAGTTGCGGAAGTGACGATGTGGTAGACGAAATCCGTGGGCCTAGTTCGTAACATTATGGTGAAAGGCGCTGTGTTGGTCGAGGATGAAGTAGAGGCAGGATTGGCAGAGTTCGTGGAAACAGAAAAGGGGGTAATGATAGAATGAGCGGAAATGGTCCAAACGGATCTTCATCTATGAGCGGTATTGATGACAATCGCAACACGTAACATATGGATTTAAGAACGGATAGTGATGTGATTGTAAATACTAGCGAAAATCGTAGGAACGCTGCCGATGTGGGTGATGCATTGGACCAAGTTTCTTCAGTACAAGAGGAAGTAAATTTGAAATATTTCCGTCAGCTGGAAGAAGATGTTCGGAAAAAAACTGCGGAGAACGGAAGACTTTCTATGTTGATGAATTAGTACAAGGTTTTGGTCAATGAGAAAGCACTGGAGGTGATGACTAAAGGGGTTTAAATCAAGGCTCTGCAATCGGAATTTATAGAACTTGATTGTAAGAATGTTAAAATAATAGGAATGGTGCAGAGATTAGAAGTTCTAGATCAAGAACTTCATGAAAAGATAAGAGATAACAACAACAGTCATGGAAAGTATGTAGAAACTATGATAAGGCAAGATCCAACGAAATATTTTGGGAATTGGACTGGCAGTAGGCCTGAGAATTGAAAAGTGGGAAATCAAGGAAACGTGGGAGTTGGACACATATAATGAGTGAAATACCAGAAACTGGACGAACAGTGCAGACATTGTACTGTAGAATGGCATAGAACGGTAGAACGGTTCAATGATTGTACCAACACGAATCACCTTTCTACGTAATAGAAACAACACATATGTTTACTCCATCAACTGCGAGAAAGATATTATATGTTCATTACTTAGAGCTGAACTTTCATGCAGTGAAATCGTAAACATATATCTGACAGAAGAAATGAGGGATGGAGATGCTGGAAAGCTATTGAAATTTGGTATATTAGAGGTTCATTTGAAACAATTTCTATCTGATTTATGTAGTGGAAGGAAAAAAGCCGCAAAAAGAAAGATTCTTTGAAGCAATTGGCTATGGATCTCTACTATTCCAATAAAATTGAAAGAAATTCGGTGCAACGTAACTGAGGGAGCCTGAAAATGCTGTCGCGAATAGAAAAATGATGAAATCTAAAACATGGTGTGTTAGACATGTCATGGTGGAGTACCGCAGACCTTTGAGATATCCAATCACGGGAATGCGGCAGTTCTGTTGAACGTTACGCTGACCGACATGACTACGATAAAGATATGTTGAAGCTGTTTAGAAACAAGATTGGTCCTGCGGTATTGCATGATTTCATTGGATATATCCCAAATGAAGAAGAAGGGGACATTTTGGAAGGGACTGTAATGAGTATTCCTCGCGTAGATGCGTGGAATTTTAGCTGTGGAAAACTGCTTCTTGTGAAGGAATATAGTGGGGGGTCGTCAGAAAGAATTCAACCAATATTTTCTAAGTATGTAAAACTGGCGACGGAACAGTTAATTGGGAAAATAAGAAGGTATCCCTACAAGACATAGTTCGTGTGAAAGGAGAGCAAAAAGAGTACATATTAACGAATTAATGTTTCAACATACCTTCTTCTCTGTTACGCAAATGCACTTCTTTTTACTCTAAAATATTCTATTTGCTCTCTGTTTGTACCACATATTCCCCGTTACAAAACTTGTAAGTTCCGTAACTTTATCAAAGTACCATATGCCCTCTTTTCTTTTATAAAAATCCAATCTTTTCCGTACACCGGTATTAAATGCCCTCTTATCGCACCACATTTACCCCTATTTGAGCAAAATATTCTCTTATCAACCCTTATTTATCAGACCTATTTCTCTCAGGCTAGGTAGAAGAATGGGTCCCTAAAGAGTTGGAAGTACCGTAGTGTGTAGATGTAGAGGAAGAACGTATGTTAAAAGAAATGGAACGTGACTCCACAATAATTGTTACCACGAAAAGTCCAAAGAAACATTTTATATCTGTAAAATTAACTTGATTTCGACAACACATCGAAACGCAGTGCGTAATTATTCATGAATGCGATATCGCAGAAACAACGTCTGACTGTAAAAGTATTGATAAACTTGGAAAGCCGTACAACGAAGGACCAGAACGAAGTACTTTTTTTAAGATGAAGGAGCTAATTAAGTGAATAGATATAGTGACACAGATTTGGAATGACAGAAAATGTAATGTGAAATAAAATAATGTATATCTCTAAACCGGATAAATAGTGTAAAAAGACTATTTAGAAAAAATCAAAAATTTTGATGGCCCCTTAAATAGTCCTTTTGGACTATTTAGAGGGGTAAAATGGGTCACATTGTACTGAACATATTGACTGAAGGGCTATTCTCGACCCTCTAATGCACACGCTACGAGATTCGTGTGATTCTGTAAACAATTATGCATGTCCTACACATGAAGTTCGTGTGATGCGATCTCATTTTACAAACTGAAAGGTGAAGTGATGTTTTTGCATGTTCAAAGAACCACGACTTACTAGAAAGATGAACTAAAATCGTAAAACTAAGTAATAAAACCCTACGCCACAACGGACAGCTGTGAAACGGACAGCCCGTGACCCGAATAGTCTATTAGATGTGACAAGGCTCGATGGCCATGCGAACTGCATTGTTACAACATCACCGGCAACATCAACAACTACACCAGAAACAAACATATCAATAGCATCAGTATCTACAAGTAGTAAGGATCAAACAACAAATAGGGCGGTCTCAGCACGAACTCGGGGAAGATGGAGAGGAGGAAATAGTTCGGTTTCATTTTCACGTGTTCGAGTTGGACGTGGTCGAAGAGTTTCACGAGGTGCAGGTCGTTGTTTGAAAGGAAGATGTGGCGGAGTGAGAGGTCGGAATAGAGATGACCCCTCCCTAAGTTTGAAAATGGGGGCCTCCAGTAATTCTCAATATTATAATTTAAGGACGAAGATAAGTTTGTTATAGATGTGTTTTCTTAGACGTCGCTTGCTTTCACCAAACATGCTGTTGAAACTGCTGAAACTGAGGTGGAAGCTCGTCGGTTGGTACCAACAAGGTTGTCCCGCGTAATTATTCTTGTACATGAAATAATTGAACTACTCAGAAAATCGATTAATCAGGCCGTTAATTTGTCTACTGGAACTACAGGGTCACAAATAGGAAGCGGGACTGTGATCTTCAGTTTTATGCTCAAATACTGGGCGTTTTACCTGGTGCGGCATATGAAAATGTAAATGGTTCAAATCTGATTTTACGAAGTCCTAGTTCCCTATACGTTACTGAAGAGGAAATTAATGATGAATCAACCAGTGCTACTTTAATGGATATCGAACAAATCCGATCGAAGATTGCTGGTTGGAATAAAAGCCACCGTATTGGTGAATTTAAAGATGGTCACGGAAAACGGATTAGATTATCTACTGAAAAGTATCATCGTTCGGTGCAACTTGACAAAAAGCGTTATTATGTAGTTTGTGCTGATTTGTTTTCGTACCAACCGGAAGTTTATGGTTCATGGAGAGGACATCAAAAGATCAATGGATGTCAACTGTTAGAGGTTTCTTTATGTAACAAATCTCATCCACCTTTCAGGTATTTGTGCTTTGACTACTGGCACTCTGTGAGGGATCTTGCAGCTCGAAAGGCGTGGACTGTTAAGAAAACTCTTTGAGAAGCCATGCAAATCACGGTCAATTCATACCAACTGCTGAAATTCCTTGAGAATACCAGAACATCATTAAAAATCCTTAAAGTTAGGGAGCCAAAATCCATAAATAGTCCAAAAGGACTATTTAGACGGTTTGAGGTGTCAAAAGTGGTGTATATTTAGTCAGTTCTACCAATCTTGAAAATAAACGAATTTTCTTTGGGTTTTTTTGTTACAATTCAGCATCTCCTGGATAACATCTGTGTCTAAGTTTGGACCATTTTGACAACACGTAGCGAACTTCCACGCTTCTTAAACTGAATAGTCCAAAGCACTATTTAAAAACGGTTTAGGACCATGTTACACGGGGAAATTTTCTTCGCAATCCTCTTCAGTATCAGTTGGTAGAGATCTGAACGAATCCCTTTCCATGTGGAAAAAAAATAAACTTGGAACCGTTTCTTCGGCCATGGAAACTGTCCAGTGAGCGAATCAATTCCGAAATTTGACAGTAATACATGTACAGATGAACATATGGTATCTAAATCAATGATATCGTACCACTCTCCTGTTTCTAAAATATGTTCAACAGAAGTTGTGTCTGTGCCATGTCTTTTGTAGTCAATCTCATCAGATGTAGCCTATCGAAGGCATATGCAGCTCATAACTTTATTGAGATTGTCTAGAGTCTGATTGAATTCCATGTATTATACGAAAGACAAATGTTTCCTGTGCATAGTACGGTATTGGTTTTTATGGAAAAGAAGGAGGACTTTTTCTATATAGTAAACATGACTACTACTTTCACCACCCTTTATAGAGATGAATCCATTCCTTTTCTTCTTGCTTGAACCGAACTGTGTTGTTGCAAAAATGCATTGTCTTTCACGGCGCTTTGGCAGAGGAGGTCAGTACTTTACAATATTTCTAGAACTGTCATAGTTGCAACGTTGGAAGTTGACCGCCAACTATGTACCCCAGCTTGAAAAATGTGAGAGAAATTTCTGAGTTTGTATGAAACAGATTGTGGTTTCGGAAATAGGTCTGAACGAGATTCATGAATGCGTTCAGACTGGTTGTGATAAGGTTTTCAATATTGGAGTAAGAATTTGCGTTGTGTATTCGTTACACAGTCCCATTCTTTGTCTTGTGGCATAAAGCTGTTGTAACAAAACAGAAATACCGTTCCATACCAAATATGTAGATAGCTGTGTTTTACCTTTTTCTGTAGTACTCGTCCCTGTCGAATCTGGTACAGTAATCTGGATGGAATGTTGTTTTAGAATCGAAGCATGTGTTGAACTTCGACGTATATTTTAAATTGTTGGTCCCATATTCTTCACTGTTTCATCCATTCTTGTTGCCATTATTTTGGAAGTAGACCGATATGACTGTTTGAGGAATGTATTGAAATGTTCATAAGGTGATGCATCAATAATATTTAGACTTCCAAACCTAGAGAGGTCTTCTACCACGCCGTCTAGTAAATGTAATTTCAATGTGTGAATTCCAGTACCGCAATGTTTCTGAAATGTTTATATGCCTTGCAATTTTAGAATAGTAATTCTGTCCTCGATGTCAGCTATTGATTCCTGTGACCATCTGAGGGAATTATTTCCATATAGAAAATCTTTTTTAATGTTGTGTAATTTCTGCAAATGTTTGTCAAAGTAGAATCAACCTGGTAACCAATCACTCTCTCGATATATCCTTCCACGAAAGAGAAGAACATATGAAAACAGTTATAATCTTTTCCCTCCAATATTCCTCGAGTTGAATTACTTAGAAAGAAATCGTTCAGGTGCTGGGACTCCTCCCTTGTTGAGAAGTCAACATGGAAACCGGGTACACCGAGCTGGTTTTCAATTGCAGCAAGAAGTGAATTACAAGCCCGTAAAAACACCACGTGCTGTGTCCGAAATTGTTTTTCGTTCTTCCGTTTGTCCATTCA
This sequence comes from Odonthalia washingtoniensis, assembly GCA_032358235.1. Lineage (NCBI taxonomy): Eukaryota > Rhodophyta > Florideophyceae > Ceramiales > Rhodomelaceae > Odonthalia > Odonthalia washingtoniensis. Next base: position 10,404 of record JAULBU010025588.1, read on the forward strand.
TTTCATTTTGAAGAATAGACTTGACAGATATGTCATGAAACATGTTTTGGTTGCTTTATAAATACCGAGGTGAAGGTTATGCAATTATTTATATGTAAAAGTTGAGAAAACACCTTGAAGAAGTAGGTGCGACTGTCTCTTCTACATCTTCTCCAGAAATGGGACCCATGGTGAAACAGGAATGTCCTGCATAATTCGGTGTGCTTCCATTTTTAAACAATTATTCTCTGCTGTCAACGACGATGTACCCGCTGATTTCAACAAAGAGGTAACCGCAACCCTTCTGGTTCGTACATAGTGAACAGTTCTGGCAGTTGATAATGCAGATATCGGATCCGCTTGAAATTGGTTGAATGTTCCAAGCATCTGACGCTTGAACGTGTGGTGGTAAAGATATGTACAACCCTAGACTTATCTTTAGTTTACGGTATGTCACAGTAATATGACACTACGACAGGGAAGAAATTTCATTTCATCTTGTTGTTTGTGCATACCCTAAAATATTCCATTGAATTTTCTATAAACTTCCCAAGAACCTTGGTCATTCCGTCATGCAACGAAACAATTTTATTATCGCGACCCCGCACTGACGAAGGCAGTGGGAGGTGGTCTTCAATCGCAATAATGTCATCACTGTCTGTGTGAGTATTCCCGCAGTATTCCTCTATGACTTTCTCTTACTGCGATCCTTGTAAGCCAATATGAGGAAAACTAAAAAAGTATATTCATGGTCTATCGAAACCGTCTGAATTGTACGGACATATTCAAAAATGTGACATGTATTGGATAACCAACTAAAGATTTCGACTTCATAGTTGTTGACGTTTTATCAGTATATATCTGTAACATTGAAACGAAGAACTTCCGTGACGTGTCCCTACTTTGATTCGACTCAATTAAAAACCTGTCATTTGTGATCACATGGTTTCTTATGGACATGTACAACTGTGCAAAAATTCGGAGTGCACAGGGTGTGAGATATAGTCACGTTCAACCTTTTTGAAACAAGGTTTAAATTTTACATCTGAGGCACTAGCGACATTCATTTGTGTACGTAACACACCAATGACGTCTTTTTCGTGTAGGAAAGCTTTTCTAATGTCGTCTGATGCAGTGTTGTATGGGTCCTCAATTTTTAAAAATAGGTCATGGATTAAACTCCGAGCCACTGTTATGTCCACAATGGACATGAATTTCTTCCAATCATTTATGTGGTTACGAACAACATCTGTACTAAAAGTATCTGATAGAAGCATTATGAATACCTTACGTACAGCGTCAATTCCAATTTATTCTGATAACGTTACCAAATGATTCACTGTAACTTTTACATCAGTGACATGTTTCGAGGGTTCGAAAGGACGTTGATCAATAGGAAGCGCACATTCTGGATCATCGCTCTACACTATTTTCACATCAGTTCCTTCGTGATGGACATGGGATCTGTCCGTGTGCTGCTGATAACCGCTTCCATTTGTTGCATGTCTCGTAGTGTGAAATCTTTCCGCCATATTGTATTTGCATGACGTGGCATGTCGCTTGTAATCAGCTCAAACTTCTCTCAAGTACGTGCAATACGTTGTATGGAAGACGAAATGTTTTTGCCATTATTGTGGAATTTGGCATCCAGAGCGATATGGGTCAATGTCAGGTTCTTTGATTCATTAGAATATGGGAAGAGTAATTGGTTGATAGGGACCAACTTATTCATGGAAATGATTTCTTACTTTTAACTGCCAGTACAAGTAGTTGATTTTGCCACTGTAAGTAGTCAAAAGAAATATAATCATGTTCCAATTTAAAAAATATTAAAATTTTCCTCCATATAGAGTCCGAAAATTTGCAGAAAATTAAATAATTTATTTTTTGTTGTAAATAATCGATTATTTAATTTTCTGCAAATCCTTGCCCTCCATATGGAGGAAAAGTTTTTATATATTTTTGTTGTCGGCAATGTGTAAGTAAGAGAACAGCCTGTATTAAGTAAATATATGACATTGCAAAAAATTGAGAGGAACATATACTATATGTGTAGTACATATTTAACTATAACCGTTTCTGGAAACAAACGAAAAATTTACTTTAGCATATATGTAGAAATAAACTTATACATGGAAGGTAAACAAAGATAAATTAAATCGAGGAGAAATTTTCAACCAAACAGTGACACTTCAACATCTGCCATTTCCCAATCATCAATATTTTGTGGTTCATCTCAACCGCTATTATCACTTTCATCGAATTCTCCGTCACTATGACCACAACTCGAAGGACTGCTTGAACTTCGAGATGTGACAGATATACCTTGACCTTTCCTGCGAAAACTGCATCCATATGCGTATGAAATAGAATGTTTCAAATTGCTACCGTCCGGGATATTATACATATGATACCTCAGTTCTCTTGTACCATTACATTCTGCCTCTGCATGCTGAACGTAACCATAAATAATGAAAATAGACAGGGTGGATTTGAATTTCATGCATTTCCAAGCATGTTGCAATTCTGCCCTTTTCTTCCTGGCTGAAATGCATATAACAATGAGACCCAGTAGCTATCCATAACGATACACATTCATTACCAGTGTAATTTTGAAGGAACCAGAGGAACCACTCTTCCTCACGTCGAAGTCATTGTGACCATGTTGTGGTGGGAAAGCCTTACTAGTGATGGGAAAGTGGCCCCCACTGTTTGGAATTTTTCTCGGCCATTTACATTGGTTATCTAGATTAAACAAGGCGTACAACATTCCAATCCATAAGTTCATTGCAGCACGGATTTAGCTATCCATACATAATCTCGATGACTTTTCATTTGATTTTCAGGTAGACTTCTTGTACTGAAGTAACGTCCGACGCAATTGCTTCGGCTATTTTTGTGATTTCCGGAATTGCAATTGTTCATAATAGGACTCCAATTATCTCTATTTCTTTCATCTTTCTTCACCTTCTAGCCCGGAAACCATGTTTGAATTTCGGCAAAAAGTTCACCAATTGTCTGTGCAGGAAATTTATGGTTTTCCTGAATCGCTTCTATGTACCTCTTTCTCATTGCCTCATCCATGTCTAAGGGATCAGACATACTCTGCATAATTCAGTACCGTTCACTATCCAATTGTTGTTTATTCCTGCAAAAGTTCGCAAATCCACAGCTTCCTTCAACATTCCTTCTTTCATGTAACCATTTCTCGGATTCTGTGTGATCTCTGTGAAGTGTCATATGATCTGCTTGCATGTAAGCAACGCACGTCCAAGCTATATTTCTAAATGCTACTATTTGATCATACATGAAACATGAGTGCGCACGATAAGAACTTGGGATTAGTACCGAATTCAGCAGAGTCTTCCTATCATATAAAATTTCCACATCCATTACTTTCTTTCCTTCTCCGTCCGTCCTGTCAATCTTGATTTTTCTCGCCCGTGTTTCTTGACATCTACATTCCCTCGTAACTCCATTGACGGCATCCTCTACTAAATTGTGTCTTCGGTGTTGTAGCACTTCTTCAATGGACACTACATATCTACACATCTTGTTTATTCTATTCCACATAGCACTACATCCAGGTGGCATAACATTTCGAAGTGGTTTGTTATCATAGGTCCAATGTCATTTCCCATGGTAGACTGTGGAAAGAGCTTCGCCATTATATCTAGTCGTTTTTGTTGATGTTGATCTAGCAGGTAAAACGTTTCCTTTCGTTGATGTTGACCTTCCATCATTTGCCGATGCTTCAACCTCGGGCGTGTCTTCTTCCATGTCAGAAAACATGAGATTCTTTGAATAATATAATTTGGGAAGAATAATTTGTTCATAGGGACTAACTTATTCATGGATATTTCTTACTTTTTACTGCCAGTACCAGTAGTTGATTCTGTCACTGTAATTAGTCAAAAGAAATATAATCATGTTTCAATTTAAGATATGTAAAATTTTCCTCCGTATGGAGCGGAAAACTGCAGGAAACTAAAGATTTGATATCATGTTGTAAATAGTCAATTATTTAATTTTCTGTAAATTTTTGGCCTCCAGATTGAGGAAACATTTTACATATTTTCTGTTGTTGGCAACGTCTAAGTAAGATGAAGCCTATATTGAATACATGACGTTGCAAAAAATTGACAGGAACATATGCACATTCAATTAGAATCGTTTGTGATAATAAATGTACACTATATCATGTAGGTAGTAATAAACTTAGACATGCAGGGTAAACAAAAATAAATTCATTCAAGGATAAATTTTCAACCCAACGGTGGCTCTTCAACATCTGCTATTCCATAATCATATATATCTTTTACTTCAACATCACGGCCATCATCACTTTCATCCAATTTTCCGTCGATATGACCACGACTGGAAGGACTGCTTGAACTTTGTGATTTTTGAACAGATATAAATTGACCTTTCCTGCGAAAACTTTATCCATATGCGTATGTAGTAGAATATTTGAAATTGCTACCGTCCCAGATAATATACATATGATACCTCAGTACTTTTGTACCATTCCATCCTGCACCTGCATGCTCAGCGTAACCATTACCAATGAAAATAGACTGTTGTGTGATTTTAATGTCATTAATTTCCAAACAACCTGAACTTCTGTCCTTTTCATCTTGACTGAAATGTACATAGTGATGAGACACAGGAGCTATCCATAGAGATAAACCTTCATTTGCAGTTGTAATTTTGGAGTAACCGGGTGAACCACTCTTCCTGACGTCGAAGTCATTGTGACCATGTTGTGGTGGACAATCCTTACTAGTGATCAGGAGGCGGTCCCCACCACATGGAATTTTTATCCGTCATTTACAATCGTTATTTAAATTCAACAAGGCGCACAACAAAAACCCAATCCATAAGTCCAGTGCAGCACGGCATTAGCTATCCATACATACTCAAGATGACTTTCCATTTCATTTTCAAACATACTTCGTGTAGTGGTTTGAATTTCGGTAAAAGTTCACCAAATTTCTGTGCAGGAAATTCATGATTTCCCTCAAACGCCTCTATATAAGTCCATCTGGGAGTGTCATTTATGTAAAAAGGATGCGACATACTCTGTAAAATTCAGTACCCATCAATATCCAATTGCTTTTTCTTCCTGTAGAAGTAAGCAAATCCACAGCTTCCTTCAACATTTTTTCTTGCGTGTAACTATTTCTCCGATTCTTTGTCATATGGGTGTAATCCCATATATTCTGTTTAAATGTAGGCTTCCGAAATCCGAGCGATATATCTTAACCCTAGTATTTGATAATAGGTGAAAAATACATGCGCACGATAAGAATCTGGGATTAGTATAGATTTCAACAAGTTCTTCGTATCATATAAAATATCTACATTCACTACTTTCTTTCCTTCTCCATCCGTCATGCCAATCATATTTTTTTTCGCCCATATTTCACGACTTATGCTCTCCCTCGTAACTTCATCGACTGTGTCCTCTGTTACATTGCGTCTTCGGTGTTGTAGCATTTCTTCAATGGCCACGACATCTCTACAACTCTTGCTTAGTCTATTCCACATAGCACCACATCTCGGTAGCCTAACATTTCAAGGCGGTCTTTTATCCTAAGGGCTGATTTAATCTGCCACGGTAGACCGTGGTGAGGGCCTTGCCATTATATTTTGTCGTTTTGTTGATGTTGACTTAGCAGGTAAAAAGGTTCTTTTTGTTGATGTTTAGATTTCATTACTTGCCGATCCTCAATCTCTGGCGTGTCTTCTTCTCTGTCAGACGGCATGGGATTCTTTTCCTTTGCCATTTGTTTTTTTCATCGAGATTCTTCCTCAACACTACTCTGTAGGTAAAAACTTTCACGTTGTTGCCATTTCTTGTTTCTCCAATGTGCTGGAAGAATTCCATGGACACCCATTTCTCTTGTTTCTTTTCCTCCATTCCAACTGTCATTAATTTCTTTCAAAAATTACTGCCTTATTTTCTTGACAATTCTGTCATGGCGAGCACTTGCACGGGTAACCAATTTTGCATACCTATTTCCAACACCATACTCGAACAGTCTCATTTGATTTCAAAAGGTCGAATTAATAGTTCGTTTCCTTGTTCACGTCTCTGGGATGGCAACTTCCATTATTTCCTGCATTTTCTTCGGAAATTCTTCCTCTGGTAAATCACATTCACCGTCTGCAATTGCTCTCAACAATGTCTGCATAGACTTTAAGAAAGTATCACCAAGCCGATAGAAAACATTTGCGTCAAATTTTCCCTTTTCTGGGCTTCCAAATTAAGCTCAGCTGCATCCAGGAAGTACATTATAGTCTCTCCCGTACCGTTGATGAGAATTACAATGTCCAAGTACGTCATCCCCCTTCTACCAGAATCTTCCCAAGCTACGGTATGGTCTTGATCCTTTCCATGACAAATTTGAATCTGACAAGCATCTTTCTCACACGAGCGTACCGTTAATATGTTGCGGTGCTTTTCGTATCAATAAAATTTGTTCTTTCCATGTCCCTCGCAATATCCACTGTCCTTGTTTGTTCTAACGGTAACTTATATTGTTCGGTGAAGGTCTCAGCATATCATGTGACACTGCTCATGACGTCAATGAACTAAATATCCATTTTTGTCTTCCAAAATGATATTTTTTGAGACCTCCCGAGATTTAAAACTTCCTACGGTGTCATAGTCGCATTTAATTCCGCGCGAGAAGAGGGAAACGAATACGATGTCTTGTCCATTTGTTTCTCAAGTGTCCCTCACACTAAGAATGTGGAGTGTAGGACGGCGATGTCTACCGTCCACAATAACCATTGAATTGTCGGACTTCAGTACAATTCAATAGGTTTCCCGGCTGCATAATTGCGAGATACCAGTATACTTGCCGTCAACATCTTCAGATTCGAAAGTCACTGAAATCATTTCGAAAACAACTTGACACCGCTCTTGGTCTAATAATTTAATGAATTCATCACGATTCTCGGTGTTCACATCTCTCAAAGGGTTCTTAACGTTTCTGAATTGACTCACTCGAAGCCATAATTCGACAGTCTTATAATTACTAAACCGAAAGTTAGTAAATGTAACAGACCTACTTCTATCTCTCGTCAATACCATCCCTGTTCGTGCGTTGAATTGCGATACCCTTCATCGCTTGAGAATCCCAGCAATTAACACCGTCTTCTGATTTCAAATCACGGAGGATGGCTGAATTGGTACCTCTTCCATTGTTTTCATAATATGGATATTCCAGTTCATTATGCATCGCCTTGCTTTTCACATCGAACACTTCCACTCTGTCCAATATGTCATCCAATACAGCCGTTTCTCATTTCGCTATACTCCCTCAGTTAGGTCCATTTACAGCCCTAATTTTTGCTGTAACAAAATGGTCTGCACCCATATCCGAACAATCAATTCCATGACACCCTCGGGATGACTTCACCACTTCAACGGAATCATCATCTAGACAGTACAGTTCAAAAAATACATCTGGAACTTTACTCCTTGCA
>JAULBU010025599.1:0-17877 GCA_032358235.1 Odonthalia washingtoniensis
ACATATGATATATTGTTGATTGCAATGACGACACGACCATTCTCAGCAAGAATATTCTGTGTTCCTAAGATAGTGAATCGACGATTTGCTTTCTTCGGTACGGCTGTGGGGTAAAGTGATCTCAATCGTTTTTGTAGACGTAGTGAGTATTTTACGTTGTCCTGGCGAGGGTTGTTTGGTCGAGGACGAAGCGGCATATCGCCGTCGACGCTACCTGAATAACTCAGGATACCATAGGCGGGTGGACTACCTTCGCGAAGTCGCATCATCTGCGGGATCCAGAATTTTCCTGTGGTGAGACGAATGGAGAAGATGTTAGTAAAATATAGAAAACGAAAGCATATAACACGAAATTAGGTAGCAAAATTGAGGCAAAAAAAAAGAAACGAACCGTTATTCTTGGGTATAGCAGCTAACTCTTCCACAGTCTTCGTTTTGAGAAGAACACTGTATGTCTGACCGCCTCCAATATCCCAAAACATGACGTTGAACGGCTTGACTGGTGTCGTCTCGACTTCAATGACGGTCATTTTATGCATTTCAAAACCAATGTTGGAGAACGAGAGACTTGCAGCACCAACGAAACGAAGGCGGTATGTTTTGCCAGGTTCAACATTCAAAACGAATGGCCCACCGAGGGATGCATCGCATTCCTCGCATTCTTTGTCACAGTCTTCATAGACACCTTTACCATTAATCAATAGTGATTGAGGTTCACCGACCCAACGTAACGGTGCATTGAGTAAACCTTCAGTTTCCGTGACTGCATCTTCATGAAAGTAGTCACCAAGGATCATTAATCTATCTTCATCGTAAGGTCCCACAATATCTTCATCGCCCAAAATAATGATTGCACCATGTATTGAGGCCATCTGTGACCCTGAATGGGAATGATACCACAGACTTCCAGCATTATCCAATTTAAATTCATAATCATAGGAATCCCCCGGAGGAATAGGACATTGAGACGTTCCCGGGACACCTAAAAGGAATTATTTATGAACGATGACAAATCAACAACGAAAGGCGAGAGAAAAGTTAGATTTCATAAATTTTGCTCGAAACTGGCTGGAGAAGAATATAAGGAAATTAAATTATCATACCATCACTGTAAGGGGTTCCGCGTTGCCTAATACCATGCCAATGAATTGTAGTTGTATCGGTAACCAGCTTATTGATAACCGTAATTTTCACGGTTTGTCCGACTCTCCCAGTGAGAGTTGGACCAGGGAATGAACCATTAATAAGCGGGACGCTCGAGCCAACGCCGTCAGGGAAAATTCTGTTATAAGAAATAACCCAGGTTTGTTCTATGTCTGCTGCGGAACAGATCGTCAAAATAAATGCCAATGCCGTTACAAGGACGTTGTGTTGATGCATCGTGTTGATACTAGCAATGAATGGAAGCGAAATTAGGAAGAAAATATGTGCAGAAAGAGCTTGGTATCAGGTGATGCTCGGTATCGGGAGGAGGGGGGCGACGAAAAACGAAAGAAAAGAAAAGGGGATATATGATAAAGAAAAGGTACCGAAAAGAAAGGGCCACAATCATCGACAATTATGGGTGTGTACTGTAATACATACCGGGAGTTGTGGCTTGACTGATGTGTGACAGGTTGTGGGCCCAGGTGACCTACAACTACCTACCGCAGCGGTTACTCCTTCGGTCCCGTTGGCGCGGATCTGTATGTCATTCTCCGATACCTACCAGTCCAAGTACCAAAGTCAGATGATTATCGTAGTACCTGGGATTGTGGGTGTGTACTACACGACATACTGGACGTCCCGGCCTCGTTTCTGTGTGACACAATCGGAATGCTTTGGGAAATAGAACATTAAATGGGGTTATTCAAGGCTTTGGCTGCATTAGGGGAACACCTCGCGTTTCCCTATGCGGCCAATAATTTCCCAGTCTTGGTGTCGTGTTCATCACGACACAAGGACTGTGTAATTGCTGTATGCTTCCATTCGAAACCGACAATGTGGGTCCAATTGAAGAAGTTCATAATAACAAAATATTTTTATGTCATTATGAACTTCCCTATTGGCTCGTTCTGTTACCTTACAACGTGTAATGGGGAACCAGAAATTATAGCTTGCTAACGAAGAGAATTTCTTCGTTATGGAAGACCCCATAGCAAATAGTTGACATGTAATGTTAACTATTTGCTATTGGTTCGTTCGATTACCCTACCATGTGTAATGGCGAACCAATAAAAACAGCTCACTAACGAAGAAAAGTTTAACCGTTCAAGGAATTGCATTTTATCGATGCTACAGAGTAGTATCAATATCAGTAAGGAGAAACTTGTAATGTGGGGATGAACAGAATACAGTGTATGTCGCATCTATGACACTCAATCGAAATTGATCCAATAGAGAAAAAAGATCTTAACCCTTTTTAAGGACGGGAGTCTGGTCTATAATAGATTTATTATAATAGATTTATAATAAATAAGATTTATTGAAAAACCGTGGTTTTCTCAACAAAAGTAATAAGAAAAATAAGAAAACGGAAAATTTTATAAGTGTGTGTGAAAATGAAATTTCTATAATGAATGAAATATATTTTAAGTACAGTACTTGAGATGTAGTGGCATTATTAATTATTGCCACTACTTTCCAGCTTCCAGTTTTGCAAATTTTGCAAAAATGGAAGCTGGAAAGTTCCAGATTGCGGGAAATCGAGAGTGCATTGCATGCTAGGCTCCCAAATAATATCAATTTTGAGTTGGTGAGGACGGAGGTTGTTATTGATATCAACTGCAACGAAAGAAAATAATCAGGAAATGAGCACCAACGAAGGAACAAGTGCAAAATAGCATAAATTCAAACCGCATGGAGGTAAAAAGGTCGACGAGGCTAGTGTGTCTGAGCAGGCGTCAATGAAGGAAAATGACGGAGATGCTGGGTCAACAACCGTTGAATGCGATGTAATTAAAAGTTATTGTTTTGGTGATGTAGAATCCGAACCGAGTAAAGCCAAAGAAATTAAAAGAAAACGGGAGAATGTACTAAATGTGGTTGATGGTGAAACGGAAGTATCTTTCGTCTGAGGTGGGTCATCCTGTTATTGGAAAGAGGAGTACGGCGATGGTGTTATAAGCATGACTTGACCAACCAAATTTTTGACTTTTGTAATGCGGAACCCCCAATGTGCATTGATAAAAATATACAAAGGTTCGAAAAGCTTTTCATCATTTCGAACGTTCTTTTGACAATATCAAACGTTTTTTCGGTTTTTTATTGGTTCGAAATCGGTTCGAAATCGGGGAAAATAGGATATTCACTGGCGAATTTTTTTATGCCACGTGGTATACGTGGGACTGGATAATGGTCACACGTTCCATCAGAGCTGGAGGCCGCGGTGGCCACCATGGAATGTCCTTTTGACATCCTTGACGCTACCATCTTAATGAACCTACGTCTTAATTTTTTTAAAAAATGAAAGTGAAAGAAAAGAATCCAGCGAAAGGATTACACCAGAATTACAGTACATAGCTTACATTAAAAAAAAGAACCAATAAAGAACCACACTTTTAAATAACGTTTTAAACGGTCTTTTATTGGCTCGGTTTTTTATAATAAAAAACCGAACCAGTCTATAGATAAAAGAAGGCTTTTCTTGCTGTAGTTTCTCATTATTTTATTTTAACTTGTTGTCTATAGTTCCTAGACCTTAAAGCTATTGTAACCACCTTAACAGGTCGAGCTTTTCATCATCGACGATTGGCTACATTTGGAATGAGTTTCAGTAAGATTTCATACAGCACAGGTTTCCACCAATCCCTATGCGGTATTTTTTTCTTAGTGTGATTATAAATGCTTTATCAACTCCGTCCTTTTAAGGTTAACACTTTAAAAAGTGTTAACGATACGACAGAATTGTTAGTGGATGAAGGGCTGCGAGTGGATGAAGAAAGGCAATATTTCTCTCTAGTCGAATAGGAATGCTTAGAATATAACCTGAAAAAAGGATTTATTTTGGAAGAAATTCATTAAATGGTAACACGGGAGTGGCAAAATTCACTAAATAGTAACTTTACAATTTACTAGACGGTTTTTGCAAACCGAAATATGGTTGCGTTGTGGGTAAATATGGTTATGTGCAGCACCGGCCCAAGCCACGTATAAACACTTTTGTGCGAAATAACGATTTCACAACTCGTAAAAGAGAGGCAAATAAGAGACCGGAAATGGAAATTTTCTACCGAAACATGGTTCCGCTTTTTCCATGAAGTGTAGCATGCCGTGCTTGCCATGCACAAAAACATTCCACGGCGGCCGTGTTTTTCATTTTCATTTTTTTCAGAAAACGTTTTCACAGCCGTCGTGTCTTTCATTTTTGCACCTTCTTTTGTTTATATAACCGTACTACCCATACGTTTCTTCCGTTATAACCGCATTACCCAACCATTCTTTCCGTCCCCTTACAAGAATTTTCATAACGCAGGGGGACGGACCTTCCTCCGCAGCGTCACTATCATAACATCTGTCTCTTTCACTGATGCCACCGTCAGAATTTATGTTAAATCCGCCACCGGCATCACCATCACAAAACAAAATATCATCACCGTCGCAAAAAACACAATCGATTACGAATTTAAATCCGTCATCTCCACCCATACCGACAGCACAATTACAAATAGTTAGTAATCTGTCACACACCCTCGGACAACACAATCACAAATAGCTATTAATACATCACTAGTAACACCGTCAGAAAGACGATATCCCAGACTCGGGGAAGACTATGTGGAAAGAAGGTTGAGGTGCGGATTCGGACCTGTGCCTCATCGGGGCGGTAATGCTGATCAGTAAGTATGTATCAAAATGGGGTTAGACGAACAATTTATGTGACGAGATAAGTGCCCAATTTCATGAAAAGATGATTGAAAAACACGGTCCCTTCACCATACGACGTCCAAATTAAAATTCACTATTGTAAAGGTACAGGCAGTTAAACGAGAAGCTTCGAGAGGTTGTTGGAACCACAACTGAAGCTTCTGGGATCTCTGAGCAATTAAAAGGGATTGATGGATATTTGGACGAACGTATTGTAGAGAAGGAGGAATTGGATGAACAGAGTAGGGCGGAGGATAATAATCTGAACAGACGAGAGAAAGAGATACTAAATAGTGGTAATAATATACGTAATATGGGACTCGGTCATGGGGGCGGTGGAGAGGAGGAACTGGCTGTTAGGGACAATTTTTAAAAGGATGAAGAGGTGCTGAAAACCAGTTACTAGACGAAGAATCAAATTAAAAGGCAACAGGAAGAGGAATCAGATGATTAAATGGAACTGATACTACAGGAGGATCTGACGGAAAAACTAAACTGAGCGAAGGGAAAATGGCAACAACGAAGGAATAATGGCTTTGGAAAAGACAAGATTGGATGTGGAAAATTGTAAGAAAAAGGAATATATTGATTTCGAAAAGTCACGGATAGAGACGGAGAATGGTAGGTTTAATAAATTGTTTGAGACAATTGAAAACCGACTCAAAATTCAGCAACAGGACTGGAAATAGACGATTCAAAATGGAAGGCGTTGTTTCTGGTTTGTTACTTCGTCCTTTAAAGCTAAAATCGTTTTTACATGTTTTTTCATGGATGTCACAAAATCTAAACGTCTTGTGCGTTCAGTTACAGTCGCCGAAATACTAACAGCTTCGGAAGAAATCGACGAAAGAAAGAGTTTAAAAACTGCCCTATCTACTTTACCACTATTTCCTGTCTGACTAATCAACATCGTCGATTCCAAGGATTCATACACATCGCTATCTACGAGAAGGAATTCCATTGATCAGTCAACCCGTGCGGATGTAAACGCCATTCTTTTAGAATACGAAGTTGAAAATATCGACGAAATGTGTTGAATACCTGGTACAGTAAACTTGTCAGATCCTGAAACCAACACCGACATCTGCTCTGTCAGTCGCTATAACTTATGATGTATTCTGGAAAATTTCCCCTCGATCTATCGCGTCACGAATCGCGACGTCACGATAGTTCTCTTGGATAGAAAGCATCTAAAGGGGGGTGGAGATGAAAAGTATGGACTTGAAACGACGCGAAAATCATTTCAATATTTCAAGTCATTCTACTTTTTGTGTTTAGGATTTTTTGTAATTTTTTTTGGATTCAAATTAATTAATTGATGATGTTTTAGATAGCAATGTTTAGTTCAGCGATATGTATGAAGGAGTCAATTTCGGTACGAACATGATTAATTGATTCATGGTTTTTAACGAAATTTTACATCAATTGTTTGGAATGGAGCATCTCAACTTGAGAAAATAACCACATGGACTTTGAAAGATTTTATCCAGACTAGCTTATCTCTTCTTATGTCTGTGTTTTGTTGTATCATTCTGAAACGTTAAGTTCGGTTTTGCTATCCTTTACATATATAGAAATGATACTTTTAATCATGTCTATCTAGTTTTGGACTTTACTGTAGTGATTTAACATGCCACTTATCGGCATGTGCTGTTTTACTTTAAAGTATTTTGGTTACTTAAGCTCTCACTGAGACGAAGTTCTCGTCTCAGTCGAGAAGGAACGAACAACGAATAAATGTTTCATTTGTATATCTCTGTGAAGTACTACATGTCTGTCTACTAGATTCAACTATTCGTTCAACCCCTTATTTCCAGTTTTTTTGCCAAGTATAGTCGTGCTTTTTTTGGCAGTCCTTCCCATTGTACGTGAAAAAAGGCCGTCATATGCCTCACGAACGTCAATGGTGCGTTCGATCACTTCGTAACGAGATGCAGTACGTTCTTCTAAGTCCATCATTCCTTTTGGCAAGGACTTACCGAGAAGTGAGCGGCAGTAATTGATGAGGCGAGCGCAATACACGCGCTTCGTTTTACCACGTTGGATGGACGAAGTTTCATATACGAGTTGTCCGCGCACACCGGGCACGCGGCAGGGTCCGAACTACCGAAATCGAAGTTTGTGTGATAACGGTTGTTGGTACGGCGGACGAGGACGAAACTGACTGCGGAGGACGGGGTAAAAATATTGGTAGTCTCATTGAGTGTTGCTATAGCACGCTAAAGACGGGGCTGAAGGAGCGGGTAACAAGCTTGTGTACATGGTCCAATGCGGTTTGAAGCTCGGAGATAACGATTACTTGAGTCACAAGCGCGTGCTCAACAGTCTTTTCGGAAATGAAATTGTGGTATCCCATAAGTATATGCAGGATCAGACTGTTTGGGTTAATACCAGTCATCATCTCAAGTGGGTTGCGAGCGATTCCATCCGGAGGTGTCCAAGACTGTCGAGGATGGATCCATTGAGACCGGAAGCAACGGCAGAAATTGTCGATTCGGACCAAAACGGAACGTGGCGCTGTGAAAATGTGTAAAAATACGGGCTTTGTTGGATTGTGGAGTGAGTGTAAGAGTGAGGGACACTTTTGTAATTATTTCCGCACGTGTGCGTGCCCGCAGTAGTTTTCCTAGCGGATTGACTACAGATTCCTGGTACGGGTAAATGCTTTTGCGCAATTTGTAGTAGTCAAAGAATAAGGTTTTAGTTCCTTTTTCAGCTCGGTTCGCAGCTGATGACGTTCTCCTCGCGGGGTCTCATCGATTCTCCTCGCTATTACACATGGTAGGGTAATCAAACGAACCAATAGAAAATAGTTAACATTACATGTCAACTATTCGCTATGGGGTCTTCATAACGAAGAAATTCTCTTCGTTAGCGAACTATAATTTCTGGTTCCCCATTACACTTGGTAGGGTAACAGAATGAGCCAATAGGAAATTTCATAATGACATAATAATGTTATGTTATTATGCTCCTTCAATTGAACTCACATTGTCGGTTTCGAATGGGCACATACAGCATACAGAAATTACACAATCCTTGTGTCGTGATTAGAACACACCAAGCCTGGGAGTTATTGGCCGCATAGGGGAACAAGAGGCGTTCACAAATTGCAGCCAAAGCCGTGAAAACCCCCATTGAATGTTCTATTCACCAAGGCATTCCGATTGTGTCACACAAAAACGAGGCCAGGGCGTCCAGTATGTCGTGTAGTACACACCCACAATCCCAGGTACCACGATAATCATGTGACATTGATACCTGGTCTAGTAGGAATAGGAGTATGAAATACAGATCCGCGCCAACGGGATCAAAGCACTAAAAGCTGCTGTAGGTGGTTTTAGGTCACCTGGGACCATAACCTGTCACACATGTAACTCGATAGACAGTTCGAGACTGCCACGTGGTACCTGGGATAAATTTTCAAATGAAATGACGCCGCCAAGGATTCAACTCAGAATGGCATTTGTCGACGGCACCATGGGCGCCGACCATGCTCATTAGGCCACATCTGCGACCAGGGAAGCAATTCAAAAAACTCCTTACATATTGTACCAAAATTTCAGTAATAGTAGTGTAAGCCTCTTATGGACGGCCTTTGGCCGACCGTCGTCGTACACATTATTAGTTCCAGTGACCGACACGAAATAAGCACAGACGAAGACCATCATACGGGTAAGAACAGAATCCGAACGGAGCCGACCTAAGCGTAGTCAATTAGATGTTGATGGCCACAGAAATCTCTCATTCTGTCACTCCGCAAATGAAACGCGCCATACCCAGCGCACTGACTCACAGCTTTGACCATCATCATCCAATTATCGTAACAAAAGCGCGATATTAGTGATTACCAACAACAATACGTCACCAACTTCCAACGGTGGAACATAGGGGAAAAGTTCCACTACAGTTTCCGTATTTGCCCCTATGGTAGCACCCGTCTTACGAAGCGTCGATCCGTACAAGTCACCCTATTTATGAATGAACTCGAGCGTGACGAATAGACCCCGTACAAGTCGCCTTCTTTATGAACGAACAAGAGCGGTACGAAGTGGAAGTTACAGCGAAGAAAATAGAAATCTGAACTCTAAAAATCGTCCTATACGCACCGTGCATCGACCGATCGTTACTGAAGAATCTCTTATTCATGGGAAAGTTTCATGACATCGCTTACGGAGTCACCGATTCGAAAGACTTCACAAGCGCACATATTAAGACCTACATCGAGTGATTAATTGAAATAGCAAGCGATGCAGAAGTGGACCCATCCGTCATCGAAAGTGCACTTCAAGGCTCCATGATTCTAACGCACCTTCATGAAACACATACCGGAGTCACCCATTTTTGTACCGATTTCTTCGAGCAGCTCGAAAATGTCGGCTGCGGTGCTTTTCGAGACAAAACTCGAAAAAACGTGCAACTACTCGTACACAGTTTGCACTCCAAGCGTTGAAACGTGATATGCGCCTACGGATCTCGTACGACGAGTAATTGGAAAAAACTTCTGAATGTTCATAATGATGCTGTCGAAGGAAGCTTTCAACTTCTAAGTGTACTGTACAGTGCCAAGATCAATGATGTTTCTAACAAAAATGCAACCACGAATGCATCGTCTTCGACTTCACGAAATAACAAGCACAGTGGACTGAAGAAGAACGGGAATAAGCGGGAAAGTCCGAATAACAAAACCAGCTTTGCGTTTGGGAAGAACGCAGCAAAAAAGGTATACACCACTACATGAGAAACTGGAAAGAGTACCCAAAGGACGTAAAGGATCAATTATTTGACAAACACAGATCGACTAAGTATGATGTCGCTAAACGAGATTTGTATGGACTAACACGGAAAATACAAGCGTTTTATTTAACGCGATGTTTGGAGAACGTCATCGTGGAATCATTTGCGCTGACATATGCTCCGACGACAATATCATGGACGGGCACACCCTTGAAGGCCTGAAGAAGTCTGTCGTCGAGCACAGCGTGGAAAATCTGATTCATCCGCGAACGTGCCACATGGCCACCAACCTTCCCAATGGAAAACCTGCAACACTTACTTTTAAGCAAGTGTTGTAATCGGGGATACCGAACTACACATCCGCCACGGTACAGCCCTCACCCTTCATAGTCTTCGTTGGCTTGTTACTAATAAAACTGTAAGAGATACGCTCCCTGGAAGGCCACTACTAGATGACCTCGGAATAAACACACGAATAGTCTCACCGCCACCACCGCAAGACACTCCGATGGTGTGGAAGTCTCAGTCTCTTCGAACCTGATACTGTATGACACGGTAAAGTTACCCGCATCCCCGAAGATGCCTACCATGCAGAATGTGTAGCCAATGGTACAGACCTTGATGAGGAAGATGGTTCGATTTATATTGGACCTGAAGACAAGCAGGTAAAATAAATTGTATTTGAAGAGAAAATCGGTGAGGCAAAGGAAAATGGCATAGGCGCCACCAGTCAAGAAGAACCCTGTAAATTACTATCGACGTATGGGATTTAACCAATCTGAAGATCTATGAGAAGATGTTTGCTGACATCGAACCTCTTCTCGTTAACCTGAAACCTGAAATCTGACTTGTACGCTCAAATCAGCGTCATTACTCACCGAAAACGAAGGAGTTCATGGTACGGTATGTTCATCAAATCCTCAAAATAGGCCTGGTGAAGAAAGTAACGGCACTGGAATGGGTATCCGCCCCACGCATAGTACCAAGCCGCCTCCTGCCATGTACCGCCTCACTATTGACTACCGCCCCGTTAAAAACGCCATACTGAAAACATTCTGGCCTATGCCTAACAAAGAGGCTGAGCTGGTTGATATTCTGGGATCGAAGGAATTTGCTCCATTCGACTTCCGCAGCATGTACTGGTAAGCAACACTGCATGTGGACTGCCTACCACTGTTTGCCGTGATGACCCATAAGTGGGTGGTGATGCCAACTCGATCAACAGAAGGAGGTAAAAATTCAGCCGCAAACTTTCAAAAGAAGTTTTACTCATGATTTGCCGAGCTTAGTGAGAATTTCAAGGCCTGGATGTCTGACTTCATCATCTTCGCATAAAATGAAACAAAACTGTTCCAGATTCTGAAGCTTTTATTAGAAATTTGCTGCGCTCGAAACCTCGTGGTTTCCCTCCCGAATTCCGTCTTTTCCCTCAGGCAAGGAGAATGGTGTGGGGATATCATCGACGTAGAAGGTGTGACATTGACCCGACGGATTTGTCGGTCCTCAAGAACTGTGAAACTCCGAGTACTACTGCAGAACTCTGCGAGTACGTACACGGTGTTAGTTGGATATCCACAAGTATTAGGAGTTTCGCTGAGTGAGTCGGACTTTGAAGAGAACTTCTCTAATTTGCATATAGAAAGGCTAGTGGTAGCCGCAAGAAGAAGTCAATTGAAAAGCTCCAAATTGAAAAACTAGGATGGAACTACAGGCATGATAACATATTCAACGAACTACAACAACGGCTGCAGTAATCAGTGCAAATCACGCATCGGGACCCATCGACGTCTCTCTGAGTCTATAAAGATGCTTATGAAAAGAACTGGGCTGTATGTGCTACTAAATGCACACCCGCCGAACTTTCGAAGCCTATACAGGAACAGGAGCACCAAAATTTGGCGTTACTGAGCGAAACATTCTCGGATCGTGAAGTATATTGGTAAACATACGAGTGAGAAAAGTTTTCTGTCATGCAAGTATTTAGAAAGTTGGGTCACCTACCGATGTGCGACTGCACAACGCATATCTTTACAGACCATTAAAAGTTGCTCATAACTTTTAACCTTGCAGATAGGGAACAGTACTTGGCCGTCAGAAAAATCTGAAAGTCATCTAGGGGGCACTTTTTCCAAGTGCTTTTGATTATCGCATCGAGCACGTCTCAGGTGACTCTGATATATGTCCTGATATGATGTCGCGCTGGGTGCGCGGATATCTCAAACCAAGTTACCTACACCGCATCACTATATCATTACCATTCATTGGTGTATCCGTACCGACAGAGTCACCAGAGTTTGAATGGCCAACTGCTTCCGAAATTGCGTCTGCACCTTCTGCGCATAAACTCGCATCTCCCAGCAACGCTAAGCTTCATGAATCCGGTATAGTACTCAGAAATGGTACCTAATGGATTCTACCTGACTGCATCGAGCTCAAGATTCGGTTTCTGCCCGCTGCCCATGGTCGTAACGTCTGTAAAATGTTTTTTCGAAAAGGTTCTAAAAACGATGTTTTTTAGATTTATAAAGGGTTCTAAAAGGGTTCTCTTTTTTAGGCTATTTAAGGAGCTCATTTAGGAGCTTGTAGAATAGAACATTTTCGGGACAGTCCATAAAGTTTAGAATCGTTTAGGCTGGGTAATGTTTAGACATTCATAAAAGCATTGGATTCTTTAGGCTGGAACATGTTTAGGCCACGCGAAACACTTTGAAAAAATGTATATTTATCTAGTGGGTAGACCGAAGAATTTGGATTGAAAGCTGAAATGGCTTCGGCGAGACCAGTGTTTTATCTAAATTTTTTTCATGTAATTAGATGTTTTTTTGGAATAAACCCAATATTTTTGGACTGAATGCCAAATTTTTTCGGATGTTTCTTTGAAATAAACCCAATGTTTTTGGATTGAATGCCAAAATTTTTTGGGATCCCAACAAATGAGTTTTTGGTTGGGATCCGAAAACATTTTCAAATTTTGCAATTTTGTTATGGTAACATGGGGTAGTTTTCTCTAAATTTTTTGGATTGGTGTCTAAAACTGTTTGAAATGAATCAATGTGAAATAGGTAGGACGGGGGCATTATATTATATTTTTCTCTAAAACGTTTTGGATGGCTGTGAATAAAATTGGAAAATAAAACATTTTTGGAACGGCGGTACGGAAAAATCAGATGACCCTAACGGGGGATAATAATCCTCCTCACTCACCTTCCACCTTGATTTGGAAACAGACATAACTCTCCATCCCAATACCCCATGCCATCTAGATCATATTGCACACTGAGTTCACCCATTCAATCATATATAAATTTTTAATAATCCTGTTCAGCTTCTACCGCCATTTCTCTTCCATTAACGACACTGTATTATTTGTTGATCCTACTGCTTCTGCTGCTTCTGATACACTATTATCAATTTCTATCGTAACTGTAACATACTCAACCCTTCAATTTCCATCAATTTACCAACGTGTAATAGAATACTCCTTCACTTGGACGGTACGCTATAATAATCATCATCAACCGCACTTTCCTTTTCAACGCCTTTGGTGACCTTCGCCAATGATGTCCTTTGACAAATTATTGTTCTTATATTTCAATAATACGAGCCACTGGACACGGAGTACTCTCATTAGCGATATAATATCGCTATGATAGTCCCGAAGCCTTTGGACCATGGATACAAGTTCGGGAGATCTACTCGAATAAAACATAATACAAGTTAATATTTGCGATAACTTGATCAAAATCCATTCCGTCATATGGCGTCCGTCCTCTGAGGATGATATAAAGGATTAAACCTATGTCCACAAATCATCTTATTTATAGCGCAATTACAAACAAGTATCGCGGGATGCCCCAATTATAAATCTCAAAGCATGTAAAGGTTCAAGAGTTGTAATATTTCGAGCGGACCCTGCACGAGCTTGTGCTTCTTTGAATTGTCCGTTATGTGTACTTAATTATTGATGAAGATGACTAAATACAGACATGTATGTTGTTAACAATTGAAAAATGTATTAATGTCAATAAAATTTCCAATATTATTCTGTAAATAATATTTTCGAAAACACATTACCGAGAGCATTTAAAAAACTACTCTTCGAAAATAAACTAAATCAATAAATAACTGTAGGAGAAGTTTCTTTCAACGTGTAGCCTATCAGAAAGGTTCTCACAACTACGGAATACACCACTTTTACTGTGGCTAACATTACTGGGAATGAAGGTAGTGAAGAATTGTAATGGTGCCAAATATGGAAACGTCATGGAGTATGATACTGTCTCTGAAAAATGTAACGTATGTACTAATTTCATTTCAGACTATAAAAAATTGTATCCGGTAGTCATTTCCATCATAGCGCATAACATTTTCATAAATTCACCCAACTCCTGTTTCGATATATTTGAACCTGTTCACAGGAAGAGTCAACCTTGTTAAATTATGGATGCTTATGATGGCAGAAGATATGAGCAGCAACCGTTAGCGGCTACTAGTGAAAATTGTGCTGCATGTGCAACGACATCACATTTACTTGGACTTGAAACAGACAAGAGCAAAGCTGGTGTATTGAAAAAGTTTTTAGCTGTATATTTATGCATGTTAAAATGTCGTGTAGGAAGAAAGGAAGTTAAATAAGTGATCAATATCATCCAAGATGCTGACTATGATGCAAGATTATTTTCAAAGGAAGTTGCATATATGGAAGATTGTAAGAATATATCGGCCAAAATTTTGAGTTAATCTCAGGAAACGAATTGAAATGTTGAGTGAGATGTCGAAACCTAGTGCTGTGATAATTTGGAGAAGTGTGGTGATGTATTTTGTTCTTCCCCGAATCGTGTTTTCATTTGTAAGGGTTTTGAGAGAAAAATAAATAAATATGTTTCAACAATTTTAATGTACCCGAAAGCAGCCTGCTCTATACTGAGTATCCGAGAGCAGCCTGCTCTACACTGAGTGTGAGAAACGGAAATTATTACATCATACTACTGAATAAATAATTGAGAGCGTTGTGATTAGAAACCAGAAGCCTATTACTAACATTAAATGTTAGTAATAGGGTTCTGTTCCGAATAAGTTATATAAAATTTTTATAAGTAATATATAATAAAATGTTGTTAATTGCCTAAAGTTGAAAAAAGACAAATTTCTCAGTTGTAATAGAATGTATCAAGGTGCGTGGAAAAGAGTTCCCATTCTAATGGAATCATGGCTCGCTGCACTCACGCATGATTGATGTCATGTGAATCATGCCATTACAACAGTCTTACCATGGGAAAAGTTGAATAAAATGGAGTACGATATTTATGAAGACTGTACAGTTGCAAACCACTACTTATGAAGAGTGTGATGAACAGGCTATATTTGTAACTATATAAAATAGAGGCACACAATACATCAAATTTGGTCTCCATATGAAGTATGACTCTTCGTAAAACATTAGAAATTGATGTTGTACGAAAAATGGAACTTCATATGGGGGAAAAAGTAATGTTACAGTACACAATTTCTGTTATAGCCATTAAATTTTGATTGCATATATGGGCCAACTTGTTTAATAACAATACTCTAAAGGTTATAGAAAGTAAGGAAACAAAGTTTTCTATATTTAGTAATCAGCTATTGTCTGGAAATGAGCCATGACTAATCGTAATAGAACAAGACAATCTGCGTAAAACGTTACGCGGTAATCACTGAAAATTTCGGAACCACACTGAAAACGGCAAGAGTTGGCTGTATTCGTGTAGATGATGATGTTGAAGATGACAGTGCAGGACAAAGTTCAATTATATCTGTCGAAATGCGTGGAAGAGGCCTAGAAATAACAAGGGGTGCGATGTGTGGTAGTCGAAGTAAGAGAAGAGGTGCTACTTTGATAATAAGGATCATTGGTCCGAACGAATCTTCATCTGATAGTGAAGTGGTTCCCGATCGTAATAGAGATGATTTCGAGTACATAACAGACGGTGATTTGATTGTAATTACTCAGGGTAATCGTGGAAATCGTACAGATGTGGATAGTCCCATTGAAGAAGTAGGATCCGTTGAAGTTCAAGAAGTTAACATGGAAGAATCCCTAAATCTGGAAGAAGAGGTTCACAAATTGAAAGCCGATAAATCAAAAATTTCTGTGCTGATGAATGAGTACAAAGTAGGGGCGAATTGAAAAACACGACAAGTATTGAATAAAGAAGTGTCAAGAAAGTGTCTATAATCGGAAGTTATGAACCTTGATCGGAAAATATTGAAAAGAAAGGATTGGTGCAGAGTTTGAAATTGTAAACCAGGAAATTCTTAAAAATGTCTGATAGCAACAAGAGTCGTGGAAAGTACGTGGTAGGATAAAAAATGAAGTACCGACGAAATACTTGGGAATTACACTAGAGATTGACCAGAGAATGCAGAAGTGGGGATGTAAGGAAACGTGTGAACCGGACCCATACCAGGATCGGAAACTCAGGAACTAGACGAACATAGCTAATATTTTAATAGAGAATGGGATTTAACGGTTGGACGGTTCAATGATGGTACCAACGCCTTTCACTCTTCTTTCCAGCGGAAAATAATACACGTCCCCTTTATGAACTGTGAGAAAGAGACTATATGTTCTTTACTTCAAGCGGAACTGGCATCTGCTGAAAGCGTAAATATTTATACATCGGAATAGTTGATAAATGAGGATGTACAAGAGTTTTGCAAATTCAGTACATTAGAGGGTCGTATGAGACAGTTTTTATCTGATTTCTGTAGAAGAATTAAAAGAGCTGCAAAAGAGAGAGGTTTTGAAGCACTTGGATACGGGTCTCTTGTTCCGATACAGTTTTATGGATTTGGGAGCAACGGAACGAAGGTAAATTGAAATATCTCCTGCGAAAAGGAAACTTTTGAAAACTAATGGAAGCGGTGTGCTAGCCATGTCGTGCGTCTGTATCTTGTGTTTCCGAAAAAGACCAAAAAGTTTATAGGATGTCAAAAATTTAAATTCATTTGTAAAAATAATTCCCAAAACCTTTTCGTACTGTATATCAAAATAATGTAAGTGTTTCCAAAATTACAAATTTTATGGACTATTCAATGTGTGGGCAATTTTCAAAAACGAAAATATTTCGGGAAAGCTCAAAATGTAATAACTTGCATCACCGAAATTTTATTGGATTCCCGAAAACTCTTGCAACCAATTTTGATCTCCAAAATTATTTTGAGGGTTGTCAAAACAATTTTGACGACCGTCGAAATTGTTTTGACAATGGAAATTGGTACAATTAAGGCTCCAGCCGCATCATTTTTATCGAACTTATTCATTTTAAAACAGTACGTATTAAAGAAGCAGAGATTTGTAGTAGCTTGTCTTCTCTGCGATTTAGATGTGCTCATTCTCCTTATTATTTTCATTTTCTACCTCTAACGGATTGCAAACGAGCGTTTTCATGAGTCACGATGGCATGGAGAAAAAACGATGAGCGCAGGAATAAATGCCGTAGTCTAGTTCTACCCCAATCCTTCCAAGTTGGGAGATTGGGTGATAGAATCCCAGT
Organism: Odonthalia washingtoniensis; assembly: GCA_032358235.1. Lineage (NCBI taxonomy): Eukaryota > Rhodophyta > Florideophyceae > Ceramiales > Rhodomelaceae > Odonthalia > Odonthalia washingtoniensis. The sequence goes on from JAULBU010025599.1 coordinate 17,118, forward strand.
CGACCGGATGATACATGAAATAAACTATGATGATACTAAAGACGACGGACAGTACCTATCTACAATTGAAGAAATAATACCAGACGATCTACGGGAACCTCCATCGAGTTTTTTTGATGATGGTAATGATGAAGGAAATTTGGAGATGAATTCTATTATCGATGAAGTATTCCAACTCAGTGTAAAGGTAGGAGACAGTGCATGTAATCGGCTATTAACAGTCTTTAAGAAACATAGTGGAAAAGTGGAAAAGTTTATTCAAAGATACAATAATATGGATTAGATAGGAGAATGTCTAATGCTCAGAACGGAAATAAAACTATTAGGAAAGGGGTTTAAGGCAGAAAAGAATATATTGCCTAAAGGAATTAATTACAAAGTGTATTGGAGGGACCACTAGGTGTTTTGCTCTATCAAATTAGCAATTTTCGGAGGGAATAGTTATATACTAAATCTCTTAACCATATAACAATTCGCGATAACCCTATGTACTCAGATTTTGGTGTGAAAGTGGCAGCGAAAGCTGAAAGAATTATAAAGATGTCGAATGAGAGAAATGTGACATGGAGTACGCTTGCTGTTGACGGGGAACAATCGTTCGTTGCATTGTTGCAGATATACAGCGAAAATTCACAGACATCATTGAAGACATCATCCTTAAAATTCTATCCACTCCATCTTAATCTCTTCAATTTCAAGGAAGAATGGAGACGAAGAATTATTTCATGCGGTGACTCAATAATTTGTTATCTCCCTATCG
>JAULBU010025610.1:0-17872 GCA_032358235.1 Odonthalia washingtoniensis
TCATTATATCTAATTGTGAAAGTAACAGAGATGCTGAACAATGACAGAGAATGGGATTATGTAAAATAGGAACATTTCGGTACTCGCAGTGCAAACCGTGTGGAGGTGTTGGTTTTCTTTAAACTGAACAATATCGGACTTGTGCCACAATTGGTTGATGTCGCCATGAAAAGCTGCCGATTTCTGCTTATGGAACATTTTGCCTCTTTCTTTTATCCACCGATTTTCACAGTAAGTGAAACGAATCCGGTTTTGATGTGGATGAAATGGGCGACGTTAAAGTTGTGAATGGTAATAACAGCTTGTCTGCGTACAGTCCAGTCTCGGAATGTATTGAAAAGTATTCTGCCATGTCGCTTATATTGAAAAATTTCAGAACATGCGAAAAGAACAGGCAGGATAAATGTAACTGGCCATATCCGAGTTTTTTTCAACGAATTGAAGTATGTGAACGTGATGTAAGGGGCACTAATTTTATTGTTGACAGATTTTTCAAGGAGATGTTGAGCAAGGGAAAGTTTTATCCGGAAGCCGAGAGGCAGTTAGATAGTTTAATATCTGTACTACTCAAAAAGTACCATTTTTATGCAAACAGTACGTAACAAAACTGAACCGTGCTTTGACGGATGACTGCCGCAGATACTGGAAAAACTACGGCAACTTCAATGTAGAAATCATTGATCGTGAAATTTCGCTATGTCGGCGCTCAGCCGTGTTCCCCGGGAGAAGGCAGGTTAGGCTGAATATAGAATTTGAGAAAGCTGAGAAGGGTGATTTAAATAAAGTGTATGTGAAATCAATCAAACATAAGCCTGGTTTGTTGACTATACAATGTAGTTGTAAACACCCTAAAGTAGTTGGATTTAGAATAATGACAGACTGCGAGTCCGTGTTAATGGCCATCTATTCAGTATTGTCACATTTCCCAGTACCTCCGAGGGTTTTGGTATTAGGACCACGCATGTAATACGTTTGGATTTGCTTTTGTAAGGACCCCGTTGTTGCTGGCATGGAGTGAAATGGTTGCTGGCAGATTTCATTATAAATCACACAGTTGTTGCTCGAAGTTTGATGCGAACTACGATCGGACACTGGACATATATGGAACCACTGCTGCTGAAGTATTGAATGGAATCATAAAACTAGCTACCACGTTCATCAGATATGTGAATGGGAAGAATTTGGTGCATTGTCTTGTTGTTATATTTTCTCTAATTAACTTTACAGCATTGATGAAGGATAAGACTGGACGGACGGATATGGGAGCTGAAGACATAAGGAAATGCTTTCGTCTATTGTATGGCTGCAGATGCGACAACTGTATTGTAATTGATGAAAATAATTCGTGGAAACGACGATGCGAGATGACTTTGTAATGTTTTATAGAGACGGGTAACAGTGTGACTGAAACAAACATTGATGGTTCATCGCGTTATTGAAGTGAAGGATATGATTCAGTTGCAACTAATGACTGTCCAGGACACATCTAGATAGATATTTCGAGTATTGAAGACTACACTTATGTTGGTGCTTGTAGTAATAAAGCTCGTACTGAAAACAGAACGGTTGAAAGTAATGGAAGACAACAAACTGAAACTACCTCTGAAGACTGTACTAGATCGGATGGGGAGATTGCCCCAAGTATTGACAAGTGAAGTTTTGGAACATTGCTGGTCAGGAGAAATAAATGATGTTCAACGTTTGCAGTTTGAGATGGTTCTTGAACGGTGCACCAATAATATTGGTGTACGGTATATCATTGGCTACTAGAAAATGATATACCGTTTCATATTCTATTGAGAACATACATCGTGAGAATCAGTTGAAGCTAAACTATTCAAGATATTAAAAAGTGAAATCGTACACAATGAAAAGACAATTGCTTGATATACCAATGGCTCAGTAGGAGGCAAATTGTTGTAGCCATAGCAGAACAAGCTAAAACAACTCCTATTAAACCAATGCATACATACATACGTACAAATGTAAATAGGTAAAAAGCAACTTACTGGTGAGTACCCAGATGCGCAATAATATTGTTATTGCTATGGAACCTCCGTGAACATTTAATTCTAAATTTGAATCGTCAGTTGTTTGTTTGTTTCTGCACCATTTGAATCTGTTGAGATGATCTATGTGTTTCAACATGTAGATCATCTCGTGATGAATTAAAATTCACCATTAGAGACCATCTTTGCTTCCTCTGCTGATGATTTCTTCGCTGGTCCTGCCTCTGCGGCTGGATTTTATGTACGACGGGTCAGAACTCAGAACCGACAATCGAAGGGACGGAGGAAGACCAGTTAATGTACGCGGACCGCATCCACCGCCCCGAGTCAACTTTCCCAAATTCTTGAGCTTTGCTATGCCAAAGGTTTTAAAAGTTCGGCTTGTCAGAACTCGATTTTTACAGCTGCTGCGTAGTAGAGCGACTAATTAATTATGTTCCTACACACAATTTGAGTTTGTACATAGCCACATTTAACAGTGACTATGTGTTTTCCAAATGAAATTTGAAGAGACTATGGGGTTCCTGCAATGTAGACTGTGGCGTGATGAGAAAATAAAAAGATGGTGCATGCATGACCACAATGATAAAAGTTAAACATTTGAATTATTTCATCCACTTAGAAAAAGAGGCTGAATTTAATGCGTGTTGGCTTTTCCCACTTCTCATGTCTGTTCCTTGATCGAATCCGTAGCATTACGGATTCGAACCGGGAAACCATCTTCCCTCCGCCGCCAATAAACCATTAGCAGGTTCGGGCCCTCAATTCGGCGGAGAGGCCGGTCGAGACTCGATTAGACAGGAGTAAAATTAGCTATTTTTAAAGAACGGAGAGAACTGAATAAGAGGAGGTTTTGAAATGAGGGTAGAAGTCACGAGTTCAATTCTCAGTGACTTCACTGTACGGAGTAGTTGGTTGTGTGTCCTTATTTCTGCAATTTTCATTGGCTCACACACTACGCGCGGCAGTTATAATGCACATACGCCCGTGGCAAAATTAAATTTTTCACACGGGCACTTTTCATTGGCTCACACATTACGAGTGGCAATACATAAAATTTGCCACACAAATTTAATTTGAAACATTTTCCAAAACATTTTCCAAAAAATCTACACGTGGCACTTTTGGCATGATTCCGTCTGGAAAAATGACCTGAACAGTCGTGTATCTCAGCCCATTTATGTCGGATGGCATCGAAACTTCGTGGACATATTTGCACTATGTCTATTTAAATACTCACCAAATTTCGCCGCAATCCGAGTTGTTTTATGATTCGGTCAGTTTCACGACTAGAAAAATTTTCGTTTATACTTCAATTTCACATAAATTGCTGCAGTACTTTTAACAATGTTACCAGTACTGCAGAAATATATGTGAACCTGACTGATGACACTTGTATTCTGGAATACTGAACGGTTCTATGTTTCCTTGTTTCATTAAATAAATTCTATTGAAGTTGATGAACTACAATTGTTGTTCACGTTTTAATTTTGAGATTGGTACTCTACTACACCAAATTTTGGTATTATAAGTTTTGCATCATGTCCATTGTAAAGACGACTGTTTCATAATTTCATGTTGACATGCACCCCTTGTTCTACATTTACCCCACTTCCTATACCCTGGTTGGATTCGCACAGGCCATCTCTCATTGTTTCATTTGTAGATCTTGAAATTCAAAATTTGATAATATTATGAAGGTTATTTTTATGCAGACATTGACATATTGCATTGAAAACAATGCCCCGTTCGATTGTGTACACAAGGATCATACACAAATACATAGAACAAAGTTTGTTATCTGCCAATTATGTCGGCGTCGTCTTTCCCGCCGTGCATGTTTCCCTTCCCAATAGAACCTCACCCGCATCGTATTCCATCGTTTCCATCACCCATCACATCCCGTCATTAAGATGAACTTCATCAAATTATGTCCCACGCAAGCACGTTTCCAGACCATTCTGTGCTGCTGGTCAAACGATTCAAAGCGCAGACCAGGTTCATCGACAGCGCGTCGATTCCATCAATTACATCACAGCCTAAATTGAAGATAAGAGGAATATCTGAAGAAATCAGAGTGTTGCAACACGAACTGTTTCCTGATATCAAACTACATTTTCTAGTAGAGAATGAGACTCAACCTCATTCAGATACTACTTCGCATCCTTCACACCCCATCAAAAACAATAGCACATCATGGACATCTTATAATGACCTGTTCTCAGTGGTTTCTCCTACAATTATTGTTGGAACACCATCCTCATCTTATTCCTTCTGACAAATAGCTGATTCCCTCACATTTTTTAATCATCTCTTCCCATCTCAGACATTTCAGAAGTCATCTCAAAACGTAAATACAACCGATTCTCACGACATTTTAAACACCATTGGCATTCAGTCATTACCTGAAACACATGTAATTCATAATGACACACAACGCTCTATTCCAACTCTAACTTTATTTCCTGCAGCCAATGTACTGCCCTATACACCTAAACACCCATCTAAATCACGCAATTCAAAGAGATCTCATTTCGCGATCCCACAGACAGTACCAATGACAATCCCCAATTGGTTGCTCCAGTGCGATCCAATAACAATAACTTCACCTACTGTCTTCAACCAGAACTTTACATCCATTGATGATACAACTCTTCTCAAATTCAATGGATTCACATCACAACATATTCTTTTCATGTATAAGGATTTTTTAAGAATGCTTATTCTTTCGTCAAATCTGATAATCGATACGTAACTGGTGGGTTTCGGAATTTTCTGACAAGTCTTTCCTACAAAATTTTCACTCCGCCTTGGCTTCGAAGAATAATTACATCTGAATCCTCTTTGGTTTGTTTAGAATCAAATGAACTGACTCCTGTTAGACATCAACGTTCAGTTATTGGTGTGAAAAGGCTAACATTCATCATGGCCGACTTTTTCAAGTACGAACCGGCATTCGTGAAAAGAGCTTTTGATTACTGCTTCAATCAGTTTCCACTTCATTCGACAACACCCTCTAACACAAAAATACTTCTGGCAAAACGAGACTTCCCGTCACAGACAACACCACTTTTACAATCACACCCTCATTCAAGTCCCACAAATATTTTCGGTTTACTACAAACAGAACAACAGCCGCAGAATAATAATGTCAGATACTCAGGACATCATTTATGTCCTTACAAATATAACATGTCCTTGCAGACAGCGGCTGATGTCCTCACAGGTACGACACGTATGACCAGTAAATGTATCAAATGTCACTTACCAGCACATGATGGCTGTGCTGGTGGCGAGGACGGTCCAAGTGTCTGCATGAACTGTCAAGATAAAGCAGACAACATGGTTTCGTAATTTATCATGGCATCCGAAGTTTTCATGACCTTCCTCTCGGCAGACGTGTTATCATTATAAATTCTATTTTTTCTCATTGTAGATGATTGCGTCGTCACACCCATATTTATTTATACACACACCACCCGAACGCTAATTAAAAATTCGAACTGTCATTTCTAATTAAATTAGTTTATAGAAACAAAAAAGAATTGCACACAACCTGAACAGTAATCATTCGAGGATTCATTCCTTACGACCCGTCCTTTGTCATTAAATTAGTTCATATTCCATTCCATATTCGGTTACAATCTTCTTGCTAATGACGTTATTGATTCCGTTACCATACAAATATTCCTCATCGCAATACCATTACTGTATTCGATTTTCTCATTAATTCCTTCCGCTATCATGCTCCCTGTACATTTTTTTGTCGTGGATTTTTCATTTTTTATTAAATTTTTTGAAACAAAAGCAGACGACGACGGTCACCGTCCGCTTACTTTCCTGAAAAAAGTCATCTTATAAATCTACGTCAGATCTAAATCCTTCATTTGTAATTGTAAGGATGTAATTGTTCCTCAATTATTCACCCCCGTATAACATCAGTTCCCAAATTTCTTGACATTACAAATCCCGATAATATGTGACCTGGACCTTTCATTTTCGGCACGCTATTTGGTGTCGATTCCTTAATTTTCAGGGCCGTTTTCATTATGGACCCATCTATCGATTCAGTCAACTTCATCGTTCCCCTTCAGTCCTTGCATTATATTCTCCCACATCCTTCAACATTAACAGCAATATCAAACACGCTGCATAACACAGTCGTTTTTGCCAAACGTTTCATACTTTAATTGATTATTCTACATAGCACAATTGTACGAAACCAGTTGGTTTCGTACAATTGTGCAACTGTGTACTGCCTTTTTATACTAAATTTACATGTTTGAGAAATGTTAACAGATTCACACAAGTCATTTCAGACGGGAAAAAAGCCTGATTGTACAAATTGTATATTGTGAGACTTTCTCTCTTGTGTTCACTCACTGTACCGTTACACATTACACGCAAATTGTCACAGTGATTTATTCATGATAAAACACCTGATAAGAGAGAAAATTTCGGGGACGATTCAATCCATGCGCTCTCTCTTGTTCATCAGATCAGTCACAGCACAGCTCATTGGCCTACTTGAATCCACTGATCGCACATACTACTACGAAATCATTCCAACAGATTCCTCACTACAATGAACAACAAAACTCATAACTATATACCAATTAACCACCCTACCATCCCAAAATTAGAACCGACAACCTTGAGCCATGGATCCTCGTCATTCGCTGCAAATACGACACTTTACAAATTAAATCCCAGGTCGAAAGTCTGGGCTACACATTTTACCCAGTCTACCACCGATCCGTAGCCGCTCTTACCAGAGTAATAATATCCTCATAAAAGAAAACAATAGTCAACAACGTAATGATACCCGGCACACCAATCAACCCCTGACTCATCGTCCGCCGTGTGCAGGAATAATTTGAAAGGTGCACAGCAGCCGATCACGACTCTCTAGAAATAAGAGCAGGAAATACTCGGATAGAAAACTTTTAAAAGACATCAGCCTATATCGACGCGCATATAAACATTAGAGGCTTAATGGTCATTGCCAGATACCACAACATAGACTCCGAGCAAACCACAATCCGCTTCATCATCAAGGGTCTCGAAGCAGACCCAGTTTATCATCCCATCGTCCCCCTTTGGCTCATCAATATGCCCACCTCCATACACACTCTTCAAAATACAATCGAATCGATCAACAACAACACACTTCAATCCTCACATACTCCAATATACCCCACGCAACCAACCAACATACCACACCTCCAAACAATACCGACATACACGCAATAGACAACACCCAAACTCCACAACACCCATCTAGGACATTTTGAAAATATCATGCCACCAAACTCTGCCGCAAATTCAATCACTCAGATGAAGAATGACGAGATCCATCCAACCCCCTTGGTGTTATGTCCCACCACAATAAATAACATACAACTACTGCCCCTTTAAAAAGAGCCTTCAATCGCAAATCATCATCATCAACAGAACGCTCCAAATCCTTACATCATTCAACCTTCGCTACTGCCGATACATACCGCGGAGATTTGTTAGACGCAGCATACTTCACACACAAGTCCGACACCGACAAAGAACCATCAGGTATCTTCATCCTCGACAGTGGCACTCACCCCACCCACACTCCATTTCCTGGCCCCTTCATGCGTCCACTGAAATCACCGCGTACCTCCATTACTGCCACTAACGCCACAAATCTCGTCAAAAATTCTGGAAAACCTCACATTCTGTCCTCTCATGGCGTTCTCCAGGCACAAGCCATTGTCACACCGGAAGTTTTTGATACGCTGATATCAGTTCGCGATCTCACAAAAGAGAACAGCATCATAATATGTCGACACAATGATGCCTTCATCATTCCTGAATCCGCATTCGCGAAACTCTGTCTGCAGAATCCCATCGCATATTGGTACCAACGATCCTACCAGCTGCCTCGTCCAAAAAGCCATTATTCTATCTTTACAATAAAGAAAACAATTACAAGTCGCGTGCGACCCACCTTCCACACCCTCTCCCTCCCAATTCACCAGTATCTCCTTCCATCATTCACAGCTCACCATCACAACCCCCACTACTTTTCTTCCTCATCACCCTCCACCCCCACAATCCCATAAGAAGCACCAAAAACATCATACACCCACACAGACCGCTTCAACACAATCTACACGAATGAGACTAATCTCTTCCCTACCACCTTCAACCCCAACTCCCACCAACATCTATGTAATCCACGCCCTTCATCTCTACTTCAATCGAGAACCAATTCTTAATCTCCGTTCCATCGTTAAGGGAAAGTATTTTCCCGGTCTGCGACACATTATCATCTCCCTCAATTCCATCATAACTTGCTAGGGATGTGCCGATGGAAAAGCCTCCAAAGCTTCTCACCGCCCCTCCTTCCACCACTCAACGACACCAGGTCACTACATCTCCAGTGCCACGATCTGCCCCATCCATCCATGCACCTTCTGGATGGGCCCATCGTCACATCATCACATTCTAAGATGACGCGTCGCGCTACGTCATTGCAAAATCTATAGGTCACAGGGCCGAGATGGCAACAATCATACACCAAACAGTAACGAATATAAAACATTTACAATGCACACACCCGACACGTTCCCATTCTGACAACGCCAAAGAGTACGTGTCACACATCATAACTTCTTTTCTCTCAAATAATGGAATACAGAAAAAAACCACAACCCCACATCAACAACGGTCGAACTCTCGTGCATAAAGTATCAATAGCACATTGGTGAACGCTGCACGAGCCTCCCTTTCACATAGTAACCTACAATCATCATTATGGGACTTCGCCCTGTTGGATGCCACCTTAAAATATAACCAAATGCCCCACTCTTTTATTAACAGACCCCGACTGTCAACATGGCAACCGTCCGCACAATTTCTACATTCCTTTCTACCGTACGCTTCTCTCGGTACCGTAGTCAACTCTGCGTCTACTAAATGAAAACTAACTCCTCGCTTGCTACCAGCGCAATTTCTTCACAACATCAACGCAACTCAACGGACTATTTTATTCACTGACACATCCAAAACCTCCTTATGCCGCACATCTGACTTCATCTCTTACCACCCCGATCTAGATCCACTGCACGTCGCTGGATCCGCCTTCAAATCATATCAACTACACCCCACCTCTCCCTCATCACGTCTAACACCCTTCCCCCAAAACACCTCCACCAGATCCATAAGTACCCAGACTCACAAGAATGGTGTGCCGCCCACGACACCAAAATTCTTCAACTGAACGAAAACCATGCCTTTGACTGGATCTCCACTTCCTCTCTTCCCCCGGATCTCCACACCAAAAAATAAACCGATAACTCTCACCATGACATATAAGTACAAGCGTGCACCAAACGGTACTATCCTCACTCGCAAAGCGCGATGCGCAATTAGAGGCGACGTAATGAGGCCTAAAATACTCTACAATACAGACGAAATCAGCGCCTATGCGGCTGAAAATACATCATCACGACTAATATTCGCACATACCCGACACACTAACCAACTTCCACGCCATGTTTACATCTCATCAGCATTTACTCACGAAGACTACGACCCTGAACAAATTGTTTATGTGCGACAAATGCCACTCTCAAACGGTACATTAGCATTTCTAAGTTTCCCTTAGGGTATTTTAAAAAAAGAACCTATATGGGTCCAAACTCGCCTGCCATATCTACTTAATCGGCCTACACTATCACCTCTCCTTTGCATCCTACATTCAATCCGAAGCAGATCCGGGCGTACATTTTAAGTGACACACATCCGGTATCAAAATCATCACAATCACCATTGATGATTTTCTCATCACCGCCCCCACCATCGCAGACATAAAAGTTTTCCATCAACAACTCTCCACAAAATATACTGTGAAAGACCTCGGCCTGCCTACGGCATCTCTAGGCTGGACAATTAAACAATTGTTCAATAAGGACATACATATCTCCCAAGCCGCCCTCATAAACAAAGTGGCAGTGAAAATGCATCTACAGGACTTCAACTCACGATCGACTCCACTCCCATACAAACCATTCTTCGATGATTAATGTTCAGCCAAACCACTGAATTCCCAACAGAAAATACTGTTCATGTCTGCTTTAGGCGACATTCGATACCTGGCTGATAGCACTCACCATGAAATATCATTGACAACAGCCTGCCTCGCGCGCTTCCACAAGACATCAACCACAGTTTACCTTTCGCTACTTCAACAAATCATCCGATATCTAACTGGCACAACAAATAAAGGAATCAAATTCAACGCATCTTTAACAGATAACTTCATCTGCTATTCTGACTTCAATCAAGCAGAATCAACCGACCATCGATCTACATCTGCAGTCATGGTCACATCCGACGGAACTACAGTTCATTGGTTCTCGCGTAAACAATCGGCAATCGCGCTTAGCTCCTGCGGGGCATAATACATCGCAGTGAGCCAAACGCTTCAAGACAACCTCTGGATAAGGAGATTTCTTCAAAAACTGCATTCAAAACGAATACCGCCCACCCCTTCTTTGCCAACAACAATGGCATCATCTACATAGCAAGACACACCGGAAAACAAAGCGACGAAAATATATAGATATCAAATAGCACCACCTTCATCATCACATAAAACTTTCTATTATCAAACTACTCCGCATTTTCACAACAAACAACCTCGATGACCTCCTCACAAAACCGCTCCTCCCCGTCCGTCACGCATTCCTTCTCGATTCTTCTAGAACACCACCTCAAAATTCATCAACTCCAGACCATGACAAGCCCGGGGGCGTGTTATACTTTCTCTTTTGATTTCCATCTTGTAGTACTCTGGTCTTCCTCTTCTGGATTCACAATATGTATTTTTCACCACATGGATTTTTATTTTTATTATTTTTTTCTATCTTTATTCTCTTTTTACCTTTACCTTTACTATTTCTCTCACACCTTTCTGTAAGACTTTCCCTCTTGTGTTCACTCACTGTACCGTTACACGTTTCACGCACATTCTCACAGTGATTTATTCATATTAAAGAACCTCATAAGAGAGAGACGTTCGGGGGCGATTCACTCCCTGCGCTCTCTCGGTCATCAGATTAGTCACAGCACATATATATTAGATAAAAACGAGGAAATTAATTTTGTCTCTGTGTGCTCAAAATGAAGGGACCCTGTACGCTAGATAATTCAAGTTCATCATGACAACGATGGCGTGTAGTTAGTATACAGTTGGTACTGTATGCACACTGTAGGGATCAGACGGGACACTTTTCAAAGGGTGATGTAATCAGCTGATGGCTGAGAAACGAATTATGCCCATCACCGATGGCACACTTTTAATTCTCATCACCCATCATAGTAGCCACCCCACGAAAACCTTCATATTATGTTGTACTACGTCCTTCAAACTCCAGCACCGATAATGGATGTACGATTCTCTCCCAATCCCCCTTCTACTACTCCACATGTCCCTTTGGAAATACAATTTGTTCCAGAATCACCTATCAACCTCCCGCCGCACTGTCCATTACATCATGTACCCATCTGAGGCACTCCGCTTCCAAATTATCCACTCACCGGCACTGTTATCAGTCGCTCTCTTTTTCCATTCCAGAGACTACACCCACCTCTCCCATGCGTCCACAAGAAATTTCTCCCAATAACATCGATGGGATGCGAAATGGAGACCCCTTCCCATAGATGCACTGTAACTCCTGCTGTACACTGCATGATGGTTGTGCATATTCTCGAGAATACGGAAAGAAAAACTTCTGCTTCCATCAGTGCCTTTATTCGGTTTCTAAAAAGTGAGACACAGTATCATTATGGATTTGATGATGGTGATGAAAAGGGTCTAATTGTCAATTTCGTTGGCTCGGAAGGGTGCTGTGAACCCAATGAGGCAACATGTATTTTACTCCTTGACTGCTTAGGAGAGTTTTCCATGAGGTACAACTCAGGAAAAGGCCACTCAGAGGTAACTCCTAGCATTATGCTTGGATAAATATCTGGTATTCAACGGGTACTTCTCGAGCACGGATTTGAACTTAATTTACTTTCTGGAACGATTTTTAACCACAGGGAAGAGGGTTTGCGCCCTGTCCTCGATATCTGAGTTTCGAATAAACAATCTCGCAGACTTATAACGAAGCCCCACAAAATGCTTCCTAGAGCAGAAATCTTGAAGCAATGGAAAAACCACACATGTTAAGTGTCATACCCCAAAACTCTATATGAATCTATTGGTACTTGTTCTGGATATAGCACTCGGGATCAGATGGCCTACAATGCACCAGTTAGAAATGGGCCAGTTTACTACGGCAAGGTGTGATGTAGAGAATGTACTCGTATTTATTGAAAAGTTATTTCTAGGACGGGAGCTTCGAAAACACAAAAGGGAGGAATAAGGGAAATTAGGAAGCTGGCTGTATCCATAACAATGTGAAACCGTGAAGTCCTGGATGGTGAGCTCAACTTGTTCAAATTGGCATCGGAATACATTTTGATTTGAAAGGGAGTCAATATAAAGTCCAGCAGGGTTTTTTGCAGCCAAATTATAATCGCAAAAACGACAAGCCGTTTTTCAAGACGCCATTGGGAGGAACTTGTCCTCCGGAATTGTCATACATATGAGCGAAGAAGCTGGTATTGTAGGAAGTGGTGTTATGAACTACATGACCACACACGGAGTGCGTGCGACGATGAACTCTCTATTAATTGAGGCTGGTCATTCTGATTATAGTATAGCTCGGAGAGGGAAGCTGGCGGGGCAGCAGAAAAGATTAATGAGTGAGGCAATAGTGCTTCAACAGAGACAACAAGAAATACAGGAACGACAGGAAAATGTGCTTCACGAAATACTTAACATTACGTGTTGTAATTCGGATAATGACGATCTGTAATCGGACGACGATGTAGTTTTTTTAGTGGAAAAATTGGGGGAGCAGAGAGGACTGGGGAGACTTTTATTTTGTACCAAGAATTTTGTTCGGAATCTATATTCGTGGACATGTTCACTATTTCAAAGGATTTATATAGGAAAGTCAGATGTGATCTTCTTTCCTATTTTCCAGGGGTTTGCGCAAGTACTGTTGGGTCATGGAAGAAAACGGCCGTACCAACAGAAACAAACATATTGATTGTTCAATCGTGTTTTCGAACGGGCAAGTACGAAATAATGAGGAACGGCAGATATGTAATTTATACAATAGAAGTTCGACAACTGGTTGCTGAATTAAGTGAATTCACTTGCGATCGCTATGGATTGGACTTATTCAACAGGAGGCAATCACAAGTAGAGCAGATACCAATTGAGGGAAAATTTATTGAAAACTGTTTTCCTGGCTGTGCGGACTATCTGGAAATTGTCATAATAAGGCCGAGGAACATGTTTCATCAACACAATACGGAATTGACTGAAGTTGAAATCGATGAGGATAACAGCTATGATGTAGAAGTGTGGGTGGACATAGACAATTTCTGCTGAGCATGGTCACGAATTGAAATAAATACATCTGGTGGGGGAAACGGACTCAGTCGTTCACCTGTTCTAGGAGATGTATTCAGTTGAACAGTTGATTTAAATCATAGAACAGGGTACGTGTTGACACTATACTTAAAGAGTCCAGAGGTGTGTATACAATAGTAGAGGATAGATGTCATGCAAATGTACTTTCATCTATTCGAAAAATGTTGATATGTTCTTCAACACGTTGCGCAGGTGGTATAAAGTTCTAGATACAACGAATCTTTCCAGTGATAGGAGTGGCACTGGAAATGTAGAGGAAGCTGTTGTTATGATGAAAAACTTGATGGTCCGCATACATGAAGTGAAAGGAAGCGGGGATCTTCATCTACATCTACAGTCGAGAATGTGTTTCGAAAGGGGGAAAAGTGCAAGAAACTAAAAGTGACTTGGAATAAATGAGAGGGAAACTAGTGATGGCAGAGCCTGCATGAAAACGGGTAGTGGACTGAGTGCAAGAGGGAAAGAGGCAAACGAGCAATTGATGGATGAGTATGAACGGCAAAATCTAGAAAAAGAATTGAAAAATCACATTTATGAGAAATATGTTGATGCGTGAAGTATGAATAGAGCAATGTAACATGTTTAGATATTATCGTATGATTGTACTTGCGGAATGTATTTCATCTTGAAGATGTAGCAGTAATCGGTATCTATGGGAGCGATGGACTAGAAATAATTGTTTGTAGGTAAGTTATGACATTCCATGAAAACACATGGAAGGGAATGTGGTTCGTAAACCTATGTTTTGAAGTATGTAGAAAAACAATATTGATTTGAAAAGTTAGTTATCAAAAAATTTGCGTGATACTGGGATTGGAGAAATGCATATAACTACATATGGTAGAATTAAAACTTCGATACATTTTTAATCGGAGGAATGAGTGAAGTTAATTTACTCGTGTATTTCAAATGAGGAAAACTTTCCGATCATGATTCGCTGCGGCATGAGATGGCACTTGCACGACGGCGGTATTTTTAAGCAACCTCATATCGCAGCGCAATAGGAAGAAGGGTTGCAGACGTGCGACACTCTTTAAGAAATGGATGACAGATTGGAGAGGGTGTTACGATCTGTCATGAAATGGAGGAAGCGATGTACAGAAGAAATGAAATTAATGTTGATGATATTCCAACATTTTCAATCTACTTTGCATGCGGTGCAAGTGGCTGTGGGTGGGAATGGAATGGAATTATTGGATCTGCCGACTAATAGTGGCTACGGGTGAAGAGTACGAGGGTATAAAAACTTTCTACGAGGAGTATCTACGTGGTTAAAGGCATACGTCGATATAAATCCTATCTTCCCAGGCTACATTGTTTGAAGAAGATTTTCAATTCGGAAGGCATTGAAACTTCGTATAAAAGAGGATCTGCTCAGGCATAGACATGACTTCTGGAGGCAAAGAGTGAATGGAATAGGTTTCAGATGCATCCCAACTGACTTAAATTTATTGTCATGATTGCGGATCCTCAGTACTGGAACATCTACAGACAGTCTCGACGATGCTGTGTTTATTTCTGAGGAAACTGTCGTGCTATATTTTGGACAATTCTGTGTAGATTTTCTGGAATTGTATGGAAGACGATTTTATAACAGATTTGCAAATGCGGAGGAATTACCGTCTGTTGAGGAAAAGTATTCAAAGATCGGGTTTCCGGGGTGTATATTGGCGGTGGACTGCATGAACTATTCTTGGAAAAACTGTCCTGAAATACAGAAGGGACAATATCAGAACAGTCTGGTATTAAATGGGCGTCTATTCAGTGTGAGGGATGGTGCGATTGCGATTTATTCTGTTTGTAGTGGTTTGCGGGGAGGCCAGGAACCAACAATGATATAAATGTAATGGCCAGATCTCCTTTGTTCAATGGCATACTTTCTGAAGAATTCTCTATCGCCGTCAGTGAAGGTTTTACTATTGTAGATGGATAACCATCTCATAATCTACTATAATTCCTTGGGGATGGAATATACACATGATGGCTGATATTTGCCCTTCCTATGGCTAATTCAACTAACATTTTCGAAAAAATGTATTTATTTCCACAAGAATCATTGAGAAAGGATGTCGAACGGTTGTTCGGCATTCTACAGTCACGTTTCGAAATAATTCACAGGAAAACAGGAGATGGGTTCTACATGAAAATATTAGGATTTATGATACCTGCGTTACGTTGCATAGCATTCTAGTTCGTATTCGTATGAAACAGTATGATGCATCTAATTTGGATTTTACAAGTTTTTGTGATATTGATGCGATAATGAGGAAGGAAGTGGAACACATGGAGCTATCAGCAGAAGAAAGACGGATTAATATTCAGCGAAACCCGAACCAATCGTTGATAGAAATAGAAGAAGAGGAAGAAAGGTACATGTTTCGTCATTTGCATTTTATTGACCACGATCAGAACTTCCGCCTCCAGAAGATCTCGTAAAATACAATTGCAGTCTCAATGGATGGACCGGACTGACAAGTAGTCACTCTGTTAAAATAAATAGAACTGGAAAATTAAAATGAAGGAAATTTCCTGTTTATTGACAAATAAATCGTTGTTTACGTTTTTCTACAAAGTTATATAATATCAGTAAGTTGCCATTGCATTGAATGATATTAAAGAACTGAAAAAGAAGTGTAGTTTAAATTGAAGATCGTAATGGTTCATCTGCGCCATTCGAAAGAGTTGTTTCTTGTTGTCGGTAACCTGCAGGATAGGTGTTAGGTTGGTTATCGAAAGCGGCTGAAACTAGATGGATGGGTTCCCGTCGTGTGCATGCCGATGGGAGGAATCAAGCCACTATGTTGTGTTATTGTTATGTTTCCTCTTTTCAAATATATATAAAAAAGATTATGTATTGGTGTGCTTGTGTTGTTGTTATGTTGCCTCTATATACAAATATATATAAAAGGCATTATTTATTGGTGTATTATATAAAATGTATAAACATATGTGTGTTTATACATTACGACGTGATGATAGATTTTCTCTTTGACTTGAAGTTATTTCACCAAATCATCTGCAACGTTTTTCAAATATTTAATTCGTTCACGTGTTGCTCTGAATGATAAGAATGAATCTCGATCTGGTGTGTGTGCGTAAGAAAAAGCACTGGATAGTAATGGTGCTGATGATGAACGAGGCGAGGCGACAGCGACGGAGAAAACACGGTACCCCACATGACATATCTACCATTTACATCTCTCATGCACCTTTGAGTATCCGCATTTAAAATAGCGTTCCTATATTTCTCCCCCCGGTGCCCATAGTGCTTGTGCATTTCAATCAGCCCATAATGCATCCAACAATATTTACCCCAATGATCAATTATTTTCTCCATCGTTAAATGCGCGATACATGAGGATCACCGACATCGACATCATTATGAACCAGTTCCTTCGGGACGCAGAGAGGACGAAGAGCAGTTGGTTCTCTATTTGTGGTTGTAACGAGAGCATTGGGAATTGTCGAATCATTCGTCGCATAGAAATCACCTTCATAAATGAAGATATTTGGTGCACAATAGGTTCTAAACACATGATCGATCATAACTTGAGTAGGTGCACCCGGTTGAAGCTCATATTGTGAAATATGTCTTGAATTATGTTCTTAAATGACAACTAAATAAAGTTGAATAAGTCTTGAATCATAATCTGAAATGACGACTAACTGAAGTTTTTCTGATAACATTTTTTCAAAACCGTTCACGACCAAAAGCCCAACACCCTGCACATCGCTTTTAGTAAGTGCCGGTCAAATATCAGCATATTAAATGACATAATCACCAACAAACAATTGAATTTTTTCTGGCCTAGCTTTGACACCAACATTAAAAGTAGAGGCGTCGTTGCTGAGGGTTTTATTGTCTGTCCGATGGGGAGGAACAAAAATTGTTGTTTCTGAAGTGACTTTAGAAAATGCAGAAACCGTATGTGTAATCGTATGGTAGTCATTCCGTCTCTTTTTCAACAAAATCAGGTCATCCTCATCACTTTGCGACAGTTCCCCTCCTTCATTTGATTTTGGGACATTATAATCATCATCCGCACCACCATCGTCCCTTTTATCATTTTCTTTCTCTCCATCGCCAGCTTCACCAGCCTCTTGTTTATGTTGTTCCACATGTGCTCCAATCTGCACCAGATACGCATCGATCTGACTCAGTAATTGAATTACTCGTTGATTTTAGTTGTTTGCAAAAATTCTGAATATTCATCCTCAGAATTATTTCTCAATGCACGTTGGGCAAAAATATCTGATATTTATCTAGGCTTTGCTCTACTTGAGTTGACACGTGTCAAATGGCACGCCATGCAGCAAATACCCCGCAAAGGGG
>JAULBU010025621.1:0-17872 GCA_032358235.1 Odonthalia washingtoniensis
AGATTTTATTTTATAACATTCTACTCTTCTTTGAATCCCATATAACTTCCTACTTTACCAGGTCATTGACGGCGAATGCCATTCAGAATACAATTCGGTAATTTTATTCTGTTGGACTTACCAAGATAACCGTGCTTCTCAAAAATGTAGTTCTATAGGCTCGTTTCCTTTCCACATTACTCTCTTTCCCCAAGTTCTCTTTTTTTTCAGCATCTAAATTAATTTTAATGTTGGACATAGCATGGCATACCATCTCTTTTACCCTCATTTTGGTACTTTTCAAAATAAATTTTTAACAATAATGTCATTGATTGCATGGTCAGTGCAAAAAATTGTTCAATCAATATAAAAATGTCATTTTGTACCTTCTTATAGAATTTTTACGTTTTCTTTATTTTCTTTACTTTTATGATGAAAAAAGGCTTTTTTCCTTAAAGCTATCACACCAGCTTTACCAGAATTCCGTCCTTAAAGGGTTAAAAAGGAACAGATTTTTAAAAATCACGTATTCTACAGTGTTCTACAAAACCATAATATATATATAATTTGTGCAGTACTGTGTTGCCAGTCAACTACGTCGTCTCATACAGCATGCAAATGCTGGTTCTCACAGCTATGTCGTGCACATGTACCAGACATAGTCCCTGCTTACAGCTATGTCCGCCCATGTGCACGACATAGCTGTATGTCACGGCTGTATGTCAAGCCCAGCCGGTCGACAAATGAATATTATTCTGAATGCATTACTGTAGCTGCATTACAAGCTATGAAATAGCTGTTGTTTGAGAAGCAATTCAGAAACTCCCATAATAATTTATAGTTTACACAACACAGATGTGTCCGGATTTATACAGTACAGTACTTTGTATCTTACATCAAGTGCTTTCTACTGGTCGAAATAGGTCAGAAAAACTCCAAAGCAGTCCACATATTATGTGGACTTCTTTGGAGTTTTTCTGAAAAAAAATCATATATTATATGAATATTTTTACTGTATTTTGGCCATTGCATTGATGAGAGGACTCCAACCTTTGCCATTGGAAAAGATTCGTCAGCCAAAGCCCTCACATCATCATCATCAGTACTGTATAATCCTTCTTGGTCTAGGGCCATCTCTAGTTAGGCGCTCCGTTTGGAATATATGAGTTTGAAATGAACACTTATAAGTAAACAAAATATACAGGACATCTGTAAAGATTGTACATGTGTATAAATTGTATAAATTACAGGAAAGAACCGTATGGAAAATGAGAACCGGTATAGGTAGGTCACACTGTTACGGAAAGTGCCATTTCTTCTTCCGCACGACTTGACGTACGTCGTATATCAAATTTCCTTTGCCATATCAATTATCTCCAATCGGATAGCGCGAATGAACCGACCGGAACCACAAGTATAAGGCCATATCTGAGGTAAGTACCGACTGTAACGGAGATATCGTCATATCTCATTTGTACGAAGAGGGAGGGCCATATGATCATACTGATATGATAATTAACATTTCTTTATATACGGAGATGCAGGAGGTCTCTTCCGAATGGAAGAGGAACGGGCGAAGAAAACTGAGAACCATATGGATTTACTACATCTGTTGCTCAATAGGACGCAGGAGGATATGGAAAGTGATGAGGAAGATCATTCTCATGGCGATAACGGAAAACAGCATAGTGCTGTGGGTAAGAGAGAAAACGACAGCAACGGGCCGGCAAGGCTTCAAGAACGCCTTGAATGGATTCCACCGTATCAGATGGATGGAGACAGCAAATATAGAAAAGCTCTGGGAATGTATCAATGTGAATTTGATAGTTATGATCTGCCCAGGAAACCGAAACCAACCGAGGTAGAATCAGTGAATAAAGATAGGAAAGCAAGCCACGGATCTAAATTTGGAACGGTGCGGGGTACTACTGTTATGCTACTGAATCTGGAAAGAAGTGCAAGTTTTGCACAAAGGATTCGTAATAAAACTAATCAGAGTGAAGGTATAACATGGGATGAAAGTAGGACTGTTATGTTCGTTACGTCCAATAATCGTTTCGCCACGGAAATTACTAAAAGGGAGGACAATGGGAATGATATAAATGGAACTAGAGGTATTGGCCACAATGTTATTCACATTCCACGTAGATAACAGTCTGTATAAAGTGGAACAGCTACCAATGGTGTTACCGTATCGGAAATTAAAAACACTGCATCTCAGCAGTTTGATGTCATGAAAACAGAAATATTAAGAGAACTGGATATGAAAAGGAGTGGAGATGTTATGACTAAGATGTGTACGGAATGGAATGAAAAAGGAGAGCTAGATGCTGTTACTATGGTAGGGAAGGGTGGAGGTGCAGTTATGGGAAGACCACGTGGTTCCAGGAATCGGAAAGTAGTACCGGAATCATAAATTGAGAGAAAAAGTGTTCCGAAGTTGAAGTCAACGAAGTGTTTATTTTTTGAAAAACAATGGGTTAAGAAAACCAGAAAATTAGTCCAAATGGAGCACAACCTTTGTACAGGTATTGAGAAGAAATGAAGGGAAAGTTATTGTTTAACTCGTTCAAAGTAGTCTATACTGTGTAAGTGGGGCTCATTAGCTTATGGACCGAACTGGTAACGAGCAGAAATCAGGTCTGAAAAAAAGGACCCATGGAATATATCAGAGTTCAATACGGCGGGAGAAGTAAACGAATCCTGTAATTGGCATAAGATTCTCAAGTGTATTGAGGCAGCTCAATAATTGGGCACTGTCCCGAAATTGGGTGATATAGATGAGAATGATGGCGTACGCATGAAATGGAGGATAATATTTCTCACAGCACGTACAGCAGAGGATTTAGCTAGGAATGGACAGTTAGCACCAACTCCAGATTGTAGACAGTAATGAGGATGTGAACCGTTTTGCAATAAATGAGGGAGAGAATACTGTTACCGATCTCAGTCCCGAACGGTTTTTACATGAAATTCGACAGGATTGAAATGGTAACGGAAATTAGATCGACAAAGCTCCTTCGGCCCTGGAAGAACGCCAGCTGCTCCATTCTTAGCCCACGCATCCACCTTACAAGTGTAAATATGAACCGGGGATCGTTACCTGCGTCAAATTTGGTAACCGTTACAACCGCCTCCCGCCTCATGGAGTAGGTATTAGACCATTAAACCATCCATTTCGACGCACATCTTAAGACCATCCGACAGACATTTTATCCCAACTACACCAGTACCTTACAAGCGTCTGGAGTACAGCGACATACGTCCTCAGTATCATCCTACGTTCCATTTTTTGTGTGGAGTGCACTGCCCACACGAGCTATCGTATAACTTCGACTTCAACCACCCTTAGTGCCGTTTTCCTTCCTTCCTTACTGGAAGTGCATTGCACTACAAAACGGAATAGAATAGACAGGCCAATGAGAGAGGATGTCAATGTGATCAGATAAGAATTAGAATGCGGTATCGTTCACAAGATAATATGGATACCGGTGAGACTGAATTTATCCGACCCTGGAACTAAAGAGAACATTCCGTTCATAGACGCTCTTCAACTACTACAATTTAATGAAAAGACTCACATCGACTATCACGAACATGAATCAGCTATGTGTAACAAACAGCTTGGTTAGCATACACTTGTGACAAAGGGAAATATCCAGAAACTTGGTGTGAATATTAATTTTCTAAAATGTATCAATGTCATTGGATACATTTATTTATTTTCGTGAATACAGAAATTTCATCGGCTACTTCAATCAATGATTTGTATACGACCCTTCGTGACACCCACTTCAATTTATGTATTATATCGCAGCTTCTATTACCTTTAGAGACCGAAAGAGAGCAACCATTTAACAAAACTGCATAAGCATGCTTTTAATGCATCAAGTGACCAATAATTATAAAATTTCGATCTCCTTCTTGGTAGTCTATATTTCTTATTATTCCATTAGTGAGGAACTTTCACCTTTTTGTCTACTTAAGCAGATAAATAAAAAGACAATAAGTCGCTTTTGGCTCATTCAGCCCATCTTACATTTTATAGCTCGCACTAAGCTCTAGTAGAACTCTTCATTTTGAGCTCATTCAACCAGTTTCAACTTCAGCTACTCTACTAGTCTGCTTGCTATCGTGAGAGCGTCGATATAAAGCGACAACATCTTCTAGCTCGGCTACCGAGCTTCATCCTGTCTCATACCAGCTTAAAATTAGCAGAACTCAAGCTTCATCCTAGCACACTGTGGCTTCAGCCAAGTCGCTCCCACCATATCAAAACCGCTCTATTACTACTGTACAAATATTAGCACTGTCACGTACCCTGCGTCAACTCCGGTATCAGCAAATACTGTACAAACACGTGTAAGAGTATAATCATAATAGTTACACCATATCTACCACTTTTGGAGCTTTTGACACCCTCCTTCGCTATTGCACTCAAACATAATCTCCGTCATCTTAACCTGTTCCAATTTTTGGGTTTAGGTCTTCGAAAATTTTCAAATTATTTGCTTTCTGTATCCTACAATACAGTGATATAAAATGATTAATGAATTCTTGCCAAGTAATTAGAGAAATATTTTTACGCTCTTCCTTTCTGTAAGAACCAACATTCTGATTTGAACCTCTGAATGTTTTTGCAATTGGAAGCAACAGGTTGATGCATGTACTGAGGTAATGGTTTTCAGAATACCCCGACCAATTTTTAATTCAGCGGAAAAAAGGAAAAACTGAGCTATATCCGTACACAGCACACTGCCGTCCGTCTCACCGCTCTGAAAGCGCACAACTACCCACTTATGTTTCTACATTATTTGATAATTGCAGTAATGTCACCATAACTCCGAGAAAGAGACCATACACCGAAAAATGAGGTTTAATTCAACACTTTTACTATCTCCCTGTCGGTTTTAACAAAAAGACGCAGTACCGATACAATTGAAACGTAGAGTGTGAACAGCAACGAACTTGTAAAGTGCGGGAATTATTATGAATAATTCAAGGACGAGCATGAAATTTACACGTTATACAAGGCGGCCATCACCCCACCGCAGTTTAGAACTGTATTTATTTATATAAAAGATCGAAGATTCTTTGAAATGTATAGATTAAAAAGGAATGAATTCATGAAGATAGAAAAAGTCACTGGTACGACTGCTTGTACCCATACTCGAAAAATTGGTACGCAGTAGATCAAATTATCAGTACTGCCGTGTTCCTTCATCTCGTATCAACACCTGCCCGATGGTGTGACATAGAAAGGCTTTTTTACCGTTACATGTCACACATTTCAGAGATCTTCTGGAAGACACGTGAAGATCTCTTTGAAACTTACTCTTAGTTAAATTTAAAATGTCAATCTACCTATATCCAGGCTCCTCTGGAATAATTTGTAGATGCAATAAAGGAGAAAAGTTCTGCAATAACGAACTGTGTCAGGTTCACCTATGGGACTGTCGTTGGGATTACGCTCCCATGTTCAGATGCAATGAAATGAGATTGCTATAACGGCATAAACGCAGACAAACTTTAAAATTCCAAGCGGTGACTGCTCCAAATGGAATGATGTTTCAAATGAGTAAAACCGTTGTTGACACACGGAATGACTGGTACATGTATATAAAAAGCAAACTGCACGAAGTACTACCTGTCGCAATCGCAAAAAATGGGAGGAGATACTGAATTTACGGTGACCGGGGTTACAAGAACCGGTAGTATATGGAGACTTCTTTTGAAGGATCTAACGTGAGCCCAGAGAAACAGGTATTCAATATAGTCATGTATTCAACAAAAATTACTGTTCAGTGGGCGTTGAAAGAAGTGAAACTTTATTGGAATACACTAGATTTCAAACGTAAATTGAAAAAAGACGAAAGCCCAATGTCAATGTTGTACCTCAATAGGATTCTGTTGTCGAACTCCAGGATCTGCTTCTATTCGAACCAGACTTCAAGTTAATTCTAATGCAAGCTAGAATTATTTGAATAATACATAGCGGTAATAAATGCAACACTAAACGAAGGACTACGTTTAATCTGATCCTTCACGAAATTGAACAAAAGTTTCATTTTTTCCATATCAGAATTTTCCCTTGCCTGAAGCTCTTCACCTTCAGTTTTTTCTCATTAATGTGACGTTCAATTCCAAGTCTATATCGTTTCTTTGGCTCTCACGTTGCATTAAACAATATTTTTCACGTTGTTATCTTTCCAGTTACAAACGCTCACGCTCACGCTCACTCTCGAAATCAAATTTTATTTTGTCACGCTAAACATCTGCTCGACATCTGTCTCCTTGTTTTATCATCTCTTCAAATGAGCGTGGATCAATCCAACTCGTTTCCCAATGATTCGATTGACGGCGTCTCTCCCTTCGTTTTGCAAGTGCACATATTACATTGGTTCAATTTTCACTCCGACCAGCGTCCCTTTGACTCT
Organism: Odonthalia washingtoniensis; assembly: GCA_032358235.1. Taxonomy (NCBI): domain Eukaryota; phylum Rhodophyta; class Florideophyceae; order Ceramiales; family Rhodomelaceae; genus Odonthalia; species Odonthalia washingtoniensis. The sequence continues at coordinate 6,417 of JAULBU010025621.1, forward strand.
GGATGAAATTACTAGAGTTAACATTAGAAACAACTGGACTTTCTTGATTTACTGTAACGACATCAGGATTTTAACATGTAATAGTTGTCACAGGTCTGTCAACAATTTCGATTGTTTGCTCAGTAGTTTGTGTAATAGGAACTTCAAAAAGTTTTTTGCCGTCATTGATACGCTTTTTTTGAGCTTGTCAAGATTTTCATGAGGCGTCAATAGAATAATGTCACAGCAAGCGTTTCTTTCGACGCCTCACGTACCTCTACTTCTTCCCAAATGTTGATTCATACAATTCTGATCGTTTATTTGCGTATGAATTGACTTCAGAAGTTCCGCTATTTGACTTAAACAAGAACCGGAAATGCCAGATTGCAGTGCATATTTTCTTTTGCTTTTAACGAACTATTAAAGGAGTTTTTGGAAACGGTCCCGCACAGGTTTCCATGACACCTTACGAGACATCCCATTGTTGCAGTTGCACGACATTGCAACTCCAGTCCATAATTCTTGTTTCGCACAATGTTTTGCGGTATATGCGCGTTTCACCGCCACATCTCGAACAATTATCAGATCATCATGATAATTGAATGAGGCTGAGCGGCCTGAGTGCTTTCCGCTTTCATTCACGGTGTCACTTCTACGTATAAGGAAGTGTTCGCTTATCCGCCGGATACGCTTACGGCAGAATCAGTTGGATGTTGATTTGAAATTGGTTACACTTTCATTTTGCGGTTTTCGGTGACTCACACAAGAACAAAAAGACGTATCCACGCAAGACCTGAATGATTGTTTATGTATTTTATGTGTGAGTCATCGCACAAAAACTTCAACCAGAGGGCTTTTTAAACTGTAATTTGAGTCATATATCATCGCTCTTACACCTCAATATAGACAGCAGGCCATTTAATTGACGAAACCTTATTCTGAGAAATGGGGATTTCTGTATTTCTCAAGCATTATAATTGAAGAATTATGGAATACAGAGAAGTTATAATGTTTAAATTACGGAATTATGTTTAAACAGTCCAAGAAATCTCTTGACATTGACCAACTATTAACCTACCCCTGTCTTAGTATTGTGAACGAATCAGTTGTCTACGGAACAACGAAACGGAGCAAGCCTACAATTAACCTAAGCTGTTGGGCGTACGTCACGCTGCAAGAAAGACGTCAAATTATGAGAGAGACGTCACGACAGAGGTGCAAATCTATATTTATTATGCACCGACGAAACGGCAGTGTGATCAATCAGGGATGGATAAAAACGCAGCGGCTCGATGACGGTCGTCATAGAGCGTTATTTCATCGTCGCTGTTGTTAAGTTAAAGTATGCAAATGTCAACGACGAGTTTGTTTGAACTTACAGTAGGTCTCGGTTATTTGTGCCAGGTACAGTATAATGTATCAGAGCGTGTATCACTAAAGACGCTGACGTGGTCTTCATGGATTAGTTGGCGGTCTTTGTACCGTCGAAGACTCCGAGCCAGGTCAATTCTCGGCGGTGTCATGTTTTTCCTATTTTTTAAATTGGTCCATTTTACACAGGTGTCTGGTTCCAGTACTCAAAGAAGACAATACTGAATTGCGGGTTGAACTCCCCTCTTTTTAAAGACCGAGTTCGTCACGAACTTTGACGACAAGGTGAGTAGGGGTCTTCTTCTTGCGGTTTAACAAACGCATCAACATTTCCGGAACGTATTCGTATACCTTGCGGAGTAGTTCGACTGTATCCTCAGAATTTCAACGAATTTGAACATGAGCTTTGCCTGTAGCCTGTCCTACAGGCGTCATAGTATATACGACATCAGTAGAGAAACCGGCATTTCGGTTTCACTTGGACAAAACATGAGACAGCAATAGCACACTCATTCAAGGAACAGTCTCGGAAAAACTTCAGACGACAACGTATGAACGTCAACTATATTACCATTTTGAAAGTCCTCCAATTTGATCTAGACATGACCATTAAAAGCGTTGATTACGCGATGCGGGGCGCGCAAGAGCAGGAAAATTCTTCCACTCGCGCGGATTTGTTCTCTGCAATCAAGGACGTAGTCACCTTCAGCGAAGTTCGCGGACTGACCAGATGATGCGTGTTGCCGATAATTAGGATAGTCTTCGCGTAATGTATCTTTGATTGCTGGGTGCATGTTGAAGTATTACTTCTGCAACGTCTCGAGGTTGAAAGCGCGTTCTATAACCAATTATCCGGCTGTGATCGTCTCGAGTGTGGAAGAGCGTAGAAACGTACGTATAGGTGGAGACGGGTCGCGACCCATAAATTCGGATATGTGTTCAACACCTGCACTCTGTAGTGATAGGGAGTGTTGCAAGGAGCTCTGAATTAATGGCATCAAGTTCGGTTTCTATTCTTTCTGCAACTGTAGTTCCGATAGCACTGCACGAGTCGAATAAATCCGCTAGCTGCAAAGCTGCTGTATTCGCGGCGATGACAATCAGTGCCGTTTGTTAGAATACAGCCACGTGTAGATCTCTCCATGAGATGAAGGAATTGAGAGGTAGTGTGGAATCTATGGTGATTAGTAGGGTGACAAAAGATAGTGAAAAGTGTATGTTGTTACTGAGTGTAATGATTAGCCTACAGTGTGTGAGGAGTTTTATATGACAAGGTGAGAAGAAGTAGGAGAAAATGAGTATGTAGTTACCGATGTATTGGTCGACTACCGTAGCTAAGAAATGGAGAGAACGGACAGGAGTCAAAAGGGAAGGAGAACAGCGAGGAGTCAGGTCAGGTTTGGAGGTCGTAGCACAGAGAGCTAGTAGACAGCACTAGGGGACAAAAGAGGTAGCTTCGTATCAATACGAGGATTTGAATTCGTGGTGATGGAGTATCAATATCCCGTCGGTAACAGTATTTAAAGAGTGTTTAATAATGCGAGATAAAAGTAAAATATGAGAGGAAACTGAGGGAAAGAGAATGGAGCTGGCGGCGTTTTTATAGAGGAGAAGAACGCAGGTAGCGGATACAGAGACAGAAGATGATTCGTAGGTCCTTAATAGTGTGGGGTGATTTTCAGAAGATATGTGTATAATCAGAATAGTGTGGGTGTCTTAACAGTGGGAGTGCTATCTGGATGATGACTGGAAAACTGTCAGATTAATAGAAAAGTATACGGTGTATTGTACACGCGTCCTATTATCTTGTGTCACAGTTATTTACTCCCCCTATTTGCTTTTTTCAGCTCCATGAAAACGTCACTTTCTGTGGTGCGGCAAAAGTAGATATTATTTATAATTATTGTTTCTTTTTTTGTGTGAGGTGAAATTATGCGGATGCGATAACGTTGCAGCTAAAAGTTGATTCTTAATTTTTTGGTGGTACTATTTTCAGGCATAAGGAGAAAAAGGAAGTTGGAGGTTGGTGTTATTTGCAAGAAATAACGTGAGGAAGGGGCGATATTATGATCATTAGACGTAATTTTGCTTTAACAATATGTAATGCAGTAGTTTATTGTGTTATTCTTATATGACAAGACGTGCAGGAGGGAAGAGCTTATGTTGCTATTACTTGAAAAAAGGAACGTGAAGTAGAAGTAATTATGTTGTATTTAACCAGAATTGGTGCCAGAGGGGAAGTAATTAGCCTTGAACATTGTTGTGCAGAAGAGTGGAAAGATAATAAAATATGCGTGGTGTGTTTCAAAACACACGAAGTGTGTTTTAAAATCTAGTACTTACCAGAAAAAGATGTTGTCACCAATGTATGATGACGTCGCGAAGCCAAATAGTATGATGAAAACTGATATCCAAGATTGTCATTAAGGTTGTGTGCTTTTTTCAATAAAACGTGTTTTTTTGTATTTTTTTATATTTTTAGTTGGAGATGGTAGTTAATTAAAAAATGTATTTATATTTATTTATACTGATGTAATGTGTACTAATAATGTATGTATAAAAGAAGCTTGAAGATGATAAATTGATTTAGGCTTTCAAGCTGAGGGTGAAGACTGCTGGAAGGTTTTAGGCGACATCGAAGTCGTGTCTAATGATCTATTGCACGAGTTAAAGGTGGACGTTTGTATAATGGATCGTAGGGCGGGCTCTGCCATTGGCTTCGTCAGTCCGTAGACTATGTTAGCTTCGGATCTGAATAGACCAATGTTTGATATATCATGTCTCTTGAAACCCTCCCGGGCTGTGGCAACGCCTACCATCAATCTCTTTTCGGAGGTGCGTGAAACTTCTGAAATTATGTCGAAAAGAGATTTTCTATCGGTAAACCAATGGAGTTGAATGTCGCGGCGCGTCAGATCTGAAAGCTCTGAGATGAGGGTTCACCTCTGTGGCCATGGCGGAACGGCAGAAGCGTTTTTCTTTTGTACGATTTAAAGCTGATTGGGAAGATTACGATTGATGTATCGGAAAGTAGGACTATGTATCTCAGTTGCGAAGATAAGTCGAGATTGTTGCCGAAGCTCGCGTCGCTGTAGCCTATTACCTTAATTGTGTTGAAGTCTAGGCGAGTAAATGATATGTTGATGTTGTAGCGCATCGCATATCTTGTAGCCTTGTTGGGTTGGGTAATGCAGATATACGAAGAGTTAGTAAAAGATGTCTTAGTTACTTGATCCATGCGAGAAACCTCAAAAAGACAGTCGGGTCGGGTGTATGATAGCCACGAAAAACTATTACACATAGAACGGAAGGCTGAGAATGCCGCGTAGTTATTTAGTGACTCTAACCTAACAATGTGGTGGTGTTGCGTTTGTTGCATCATTCTTGTACCGTCGTATAGTAGTCTGAATCCTGAAAAATCGCATGATAGATTTGCTGATGGTTTCATTTCGAAACGACTGTTCGTTTTGGTTGATAGTTGTTTAAAAGATTCATATGAGGCCCTGAATAGATCGTCCACGTATGTGCCACTTATTCCGGAAAGTTTTTTAACGTAAAAATGTAGTTTACCTATGGGTATGATCGTAGTTGATGCATGTTGAGAGCAAATATGTGATAGCGATGCAGGGTCTGCAACAAAAGCTCTCCTGACTCAGATAATACATAGAGTGGCTGAAGGATTCTCATGTAATGGTAAGGGGACAATTACAGTTCCGGTAGTGTAGAATATAGGAACAGGTCTCTTGCAAGCGATATGGCAGACTGAAGGTATGTTTGTGCAACGTTAGATGTCCATACAGAAAACCTATAAATTGACGCGAGGGCTAGTAGTAGACCAATGGAAGCGGATTGGAGTGTTTGTGAGGAGTGGACCGTGAAGTCTCTCAACTTTTAACGATGGCCACTGATCAAAAAGCTGGTCTCGTGTGGGATGCTTCCATCGATGGAGGATTTGAGTGTTAGGATGAATCTACCGGGGAGTACGTTGGCATCTCGTGGAACTTCTTCCTTTAGTACCACCTTGAATGTTTTGCGTCGAATTAGGTTGTAGATTTCGTCTTTTCTTGCCTTGAGCATTGCGGGCGACTTGCTCCTTGGATCTTTGAGGGGGATGATTTCACTTAGAAAAACATGATCCTCTATGTCGGGAGTCTTGAATCTTTAGAAGCATGTGTTGATGTCTACCAGGAAAATATTGGAGAGGGCCTGGGTGAGATATACAGCTTCACTTGCGTAACTGAATACGGTCGAGGTTTTGCGTTCGGTAAGTCGTATATTTAGATGAGTTTGTTCTCGCGGTTGCATGAGGACACTCTGAAAGGTCAGAGGAATTCGCCGTTTTTGTTCGAGTGACCTTTTTCTAGCGACAAGAGGACGTGGTCACCGAGTTCATATATTCGTCACTCGCTTTTGGGACATTGCGACAAAGTGCTCTTGCAATTATCATCTTGTCCAATTGGGGTTTCATCTCCGTTCATACCAGGATTGCGCACTGTTGGAGTTCTTCAGACTTTAATCGTCGTCCATATTCAGATGGTATTGTAGTTCGCGCAAATTCTCCGAATAGCAAGGCGGATGGAACGAGGCCATCGGAGCTGGATGTATCGTTTAACGATTTAACCGCGAGCGATAGTACTGGGTCGAAGTAACTCTCGAGTTTTTTGATGAAAAATTTTCTGCCTGTAGTGCGGATCGGCTCGTGGTACCTTTCACAGATACTGAGGCCGTTGTGGGCCGCTATTCCTGTTCGTCGTACTGTGATACCATCCAATGCAGCCATTCGGATCAAGGATTCTACGAAGTTTGAACCCTGATCAACAATGATCCGGTTCGGTAATCCAGTGTAGATGCTTGTACATGACCTTATTAGCGCGTGCCAGGATGTTGCTATTTCCATGTTTTTCAAACTGGTGGCTACACTAAAATGCGTACCCTCGTCCACAACATGCAGTATGCTATGTTTAGTTTGTTTGATTGTAATGTAGAAGACGTCTAAAAAGATTCTCTCATTGAACCTCGCGCTATCAGAGCCGAAAGTGGCTCTTAATCGGAGAGGGGCGGAGCTGACCTATTGGCAGGGATCGGATCTCGCTGATATATCATTGAGGATTTTTAGCGTCGATGGGTCTGCTTCTGAAGGTGAGGTTCGGCGCTGCAGGTTGAAGATTTTAGCCGTGGATGAGTGGAAGAAGGATCAGTGTAGCCGTTTCAGTTCCCCTATGCTGAAGTACGTGAAGAGGTTGTCAGGAAGATGAAGAAGGATGTGCAGGTGAGAATAATTTGAACGGAAAAGCACAAACCACTCTTACGAGTAGTAAAATTGGTTGCTGTGGTTGACTTGGGGACTTCTTGCATGCTTATGTTTTATGTTGTCAAACATAAGGCTGTGCGTGTAGAGCATGTTCAGTCCCGGTAATGGCGGGACGTTGACGTTCACGACGTCAAGTTGAACAGAAGTTTTTTGAATTGAGGGAGGTGTGGTCAAGATGAAGGTGACCGTGCCTTTTGATTTGAATACCTTGTCTCCGAACTGAAACGTGAATGCAACCTTGGTTCATTCGGTTTGTAGGTTGAATGCTTTGTTGATTTATTTGAGGGAGATATTTCCAATCACCGACCTCGGTGCCCCACTGTCGACGCAAAAGGATGGAGAGGGGTGACTCGAAGGGCTCATACCTTCAGTTGATAAGTTTATGTTGGTGCCGTTGATGATGTGGTTGGTGTTATCCTTGTTGGTATCTTGGCGTACGCAAGAATTTGGTCAGGTGTGAAACCTTACATGAAGCGTGTCGGAAACGTAGGATGTTAGCATGTATCTGTCTAGTTCTTCGTTGGATTCTGTATCTATTTTGTTAATACTGTTCGGGTCTTCGTTGCATGTAACGCGTGTGTTGAACGAGGTCGCTTCATCATCGCTCTGTACGTCATCTGCCGGGTCATCTTCGTTCACCTGATCCATGGAGTCTAATTCACAGTCATTAATTAGATCAGAAAGGATGAAGACTGATTTCCCCCCGCTTTTAATCCTGATGTTAATGAATTTTTTAGTAGCACTACGTGAGCAGGGGTTCGAGGGAGACCACGGCGAAAATCCGCATTTGTAGTACAAGGGCCAGTCTTGTCTTGGCATTCTTGGATGGTTGCAGTTGAAGTTGGAAGTTTGGAATATTCGGTTGGTACTGGTGCGAGTATTATTGTTGAAATGATTTGGGGGGTCGGTTGAAATTGTTTTGGCGATAGTTGCACTGACGCTCTGAGCGTTGCGCGTACTGCCAAAAAAGGTTCATTTTGCTAGATGATTTAGCACGATGCTAGTTCACTAAACTTGACTATTTCTCCAATGTTATCGAATTTGCGATGGCGATTTTAAAAGTCTGGAAATTTTGGTTACCAGATATTTCATTCGTCTTCGGAATCTTCGCCCACTCATATAAAGCAATAGCTGTGGATAAAACTTTTAGTTAATAAGTGTCATTTCCGTAAATATCCAGGCATTGGGGAGTAAGTTTTGTGATGTAGGCGCAGATGTGGTTCAATCCAATAATTTCGTCCGATATCTCTTTTTCAACCATGAAGGATGTCATGTCGAGACAATCCAATCGACTTTGCACCTCTTTCTGACGGTTTGCAGAGTCAAATTCATTAATCATGAATGTTTGCAGAGATCAAAACAAGGTGGAACGTCCGAGCAGGCTCCCTCATTATATTGACAAAAAAGGCGCATTTTTATTGTCGGGGAGGTCCAGTTGACTGATGAAGATGGTGTAGTCTCTGATAACAGTAGTTAGGCTCTAGTCGACCTCGCCAGCAAAAGTCTTGTCATTAAAGGTTTTTGCAATTGACTGGTAAATTTGTCCAGCATTCATATGCTGGATCGGATTCCCAGGTAAATAGGCGACGGGATTGCTTTGCGTCATAGTTTGATCGGGTTGCGGGGTTGTGTTCATGCGTTCAGGTTGTGCATCTGTATTGCCATAAAATCCCAGAGGATGATGTGACCGGGTTACGATTTCGGGTTAATGCTGTTGCAAAGATTTGACAGGTGCTCCTAAATGAGTCAGGGACTGGGGAGATAATGATTCTAATCTCTCAGTGGTTGCATCTTGTAAAGGATCAGATGGAGGCTCAGGGGCAGGGGCGGGTTCGGGGCTCGGACGTACAGGCGGAAATTGGGCTGTGGTATTATTACCAAATTGACGGGACTTTGTGAAGGTATCGACGATGGCGCGTACCACAGATGGAGAATGTTGAGTTACTGAAGCTAGAAAGAGGTGTATCATTAGAGAATCGTTCTGGCTATTTAAATAGTTCAATTTTAATAACGGGAAGGTTGCTAATGAAGGGTCCGGTAAGCTGTAAAGCTAATCCACGTCCTTCAGGAGTCCGACTGGAGCGAGGCATATGGCGAACTAGGCTGGGTTGAAGAGATGTCCATTATCCGGGAGTTGGTCTTTGAATTTCTTGGGGAGGCCAATTCGGTAGGGTCGTATTTCTTTAAGGATATCCTGAAGGATGGGATAGTCCCCGAGGAAGGCCTTTGCGAAGTTGATCAAGTTGGACGAAAGTGTTGTTGGCGCACGGATACTCGCGGTTCGTCGTACGCAGCGCTTGTATTTCGTGATGATATCCGATTGGAAGAGTTGAGAATGGCCGTATCTTGATATAGGTGGCCGGGAATTCATGATAGGGCCTCATCTAGATTGGAGGGAATGGAAGACATCTCTGTGGGCTTGCTTCTTTTGTTTGTTTGTTTCTTTGGTCGCCATTTTTTTGCTGTTGTTTCTTTTCCTCTTTTTGGATGGTGCTTTTAATATGTATCTATATGTAGTTGATTTATAGTATTTATGTGAGTATTTTGTGATATATATATAGTTTATTATTATGTTTCTTTTTTTGTTTTTATATTAATGATTGTGGTAGATTAACATTTGTTGTTCTAGTACCTGGGTCGGAATCCGGATTGTCAAATGATGCCGTTAGCTGCAAAAATGCTGTATTTGCGGCGATGGCAATCAGCGCCGTTTGTTCGAATACAGCCACGTGTAGATCTCTTGATGAGAAGAAGGAATTAAGATGTCGTGTGGAATGTATGGTGATTAGTAGAGTGACAAAAGATAGTGAAAAGTGTATCTAGTTACCGAGGGTAGTGATTTGCCTACAGTGTATAAGGCATGATATATGACAAGGTGCGACAAAGTAAGAGATAGTTCGTATAGCGTCACCGATATATCGATCTACTGTAGCTAAGAAATGGTGAGAACGGACAGGAGTCAAAAGGGAAGGAGAATAGCGAGGAGTCGGGTCAGGTTTGGGGGTCGTAGCACAGAGAGCTGGTGGGCAGCACTAGGGGACAAAAGAGGTAGCTTTGTATCAATACGAGGCTTTGACTTCGTGGTGATGGAGTATCAATACCCGGTCGGTAACAATATTTAAAGAGTGTTTAATAATGCGAGATAAAAGTAAAATATGAGAGAAAACTGAGGGAAAGAGAATGGAGCTGGCGGTGTTCTTATAGAGGAGAAGAACGCAGGTAGCGGATACAGAGACATAAGATGATTCGTAGGTCCTTAATAGTGTGGGGTGATTTTCAGTAGATATGTGTATAATCAGAATAGTGTGGGTGTCTTAACAGTGGGAGTGCTATCTGGATGATGACTGGAAAAACTGTCAGATTAATAGAAAAGTGTACGGTGTATTGTACACGCGTCCTATTATCTTGTGTCACAGTTATTCAGCACGAATCATTCGAAAAATTTCCATTCCGAGTCCTTCGACTGCCCCATTGATCCAAACACAGTACTGTAGAGTGAAGTAGTGCGATGTATTCGTTTGCAGACCAAACGTACTTTTTCGGTCTTCAAATAAGTGGGTGCGTCGGACATAAGCCTAGATGGGACGCCTCGTGCTACGAACAAATCAATGATTGCATTAGCGGCCTGTCTTTCTCTCGTATCGGGGCACGCGAAGAAATATTTGTAGGCAGGGTGATCGTCACGGACCATAAACACATACTTGAGGTAGTTGTGCTCAGTAAATTATCGATGTAGTCGAACTGTATGAGATATTTCGGTGCCGTTTCATTCACCGATGGGCCGAGCGAGCAAGATATCGTCCCCCGCTTGTAGATGACAGGTAGTAGATACATGCGCGTACGACCATCTCGATATCTGAAGTAATCATACTCCAGAAGAAAGAGTTACCTAGCGTAGATTCGATAGAACCGCATCCATGGTGGCCGCTCGGACCGGTGTGTGCTATAACTTATTACCGTCATTTAACTGAAACCTGCCTGACGATTCTATTGACCGTGAAGTTCCATAGAATCTTCAGGCATCCAAAGAGCATATCGTTTATTTTCCAAAACCGTTCTGTGGATTTTAAGTCATTCGGTCATTCAATGGTGTGATTTATTCGCAGCAGAAATTTCTGCATGATTTGGCCACTCAAAGTCCGTGTGGAAAGATGACGGTAGTTAATAGACACTCTCAATACGTCATAGGTAATCAGAGCCAGACCAGTGAACAAGGAGATCAGCCTGGACGTTATCATTCCCCTTGATATGCACGCACGTATGCCCATACGGACTAATACGAACTGTACAACACAGAAATTTGCGGAGGGAGCACTGCCAAAGGCCAAATACAATTGATAGAAGATCGAACAGGACGATTAGGTTGTTATGGTCGGTGAATATATTGAAACTGGCAGACGTAGCAACCAACCGGTGAGATGGCTCCAAAGTTTTCAGGATGGCACGGGTCTTCTTCTCCAGGATACTCCATCCGAGTTGCAAGTAGTTAATATTACCCGACAAGAATGTCAGGCGTTTGTGGACCTGATCAGAATGGGATTTATGCACATCCGTACTTGGGACTTGAGTGATGATGGAAGACCAAAAGAAATAGGAGGCATAATTGTAGAGAAAACGGAGTTTTCGTTCGTCCAGGTGATCAATGATGACTTGGTGCGAAAGAGCAAGCTTGGAGACCTCGAAGGCCTTCAGTTGATCAGAACTACAGCCCATGGATGATAGTCGCACTTTTGAAACAGCACGCTTAGTTCTCTTTCCAGCATTATCATACAAGTTTGTCATAAATTCTTGGAGT
>JAULBU010025632.1:0-15409 GCA_032358235.1 Odonthalia washingtoniensis
ATTATGAAAGAATGATATATAGTACACAAGGATGGTCTGGTGTTCCTACGGACGATATAGATGTCGATGAAGAAAATGATTATGGTATTTTAAAAGAATGTAGATGTGATAATGTACCTAATATAGCGTTTGAATTTTATTGTGAATTAGCTAAAGTTCAAAGCAAACAACGCAGTTTAAGTGAACATGTTCGTGAAAAGTTGATGAATTAGGTCGTGCTTCACCTAGTTTTGGATTACTTAAACAAATGGCTGATGATGAAGAAAATGGTAATGGTAATGATAACAGCCATGATATCGGCAATGATAACAAGAACGATAATTATAAGGATGAATAATTAACTAGTGAAGCCCGTGATTTTAGCAAGAGCTTTGAAGATGCAAACGGTTGTATGGGGGAAATTATGTGCACCTCCTGGTGAGGATCGTAATGTACGTAAGAAAAAGATGGAAAATTAAGCAAAGACCAAGAAAAAGCCGAAAGGGATTTATGCAATGTTATTGAACTGATACAACAACTTGGATGGAAGAACGCGGGTACCGCTTGTCAAGTAGCTACGAAAGAATTATCTCTAGATTTATTGCGTTGGGAGCCTGAAGCAATAGGAAACCATATTGGTAGCGATAGTCGACGTAAAAAAGAATTCAAATATACATTATACTCTGTTCAATCCGTGGGTCATTTCTTATGTGCATCTCTACGCCCATCAACTCGTAAACGTTTATATAATTTAGATGCAGATATTGATGATTACGTGGTCTAATTAAAAGAAACTGGATTTGATATGTTACAGGGTGAGTATGGATTTTATGTAACGCTCCCATACATATTGGCGTTAATAGGGCATGGCAGTGTGAAAACAATACTATGTGGACTTTGTACTTTACGAGCATTTTTAAAAGGTTGCCCGAAGGGTATATAAATGGATATGAAAAGATACTTGATGTAAGATGTGGAAATCGGTCAATGACTATAGATATAAGTATATGTGGTGTATTTCATCAAATTATAAGGAGTGTTGGTAAGATGGACGATCCAAGACATAGGCGTTTTGCGTATGAAACGTTTCAAATGATTATTCACACTATTGTTCATCCAGGTGCTAGATAAAGTATGCTAGAAAGCGTTATTGGACAGGATGTGGACAGAGTCGCGGTGCAAGCTGAATTAATCACCGAAATGAAAGATTCAATACGGTATTCCGATGAACAATCATTTCAATCTTCGGATAGTTCATCGTGGGACAGAGAGAAAGCTAATCAACTGAAAAACAGGTTTGTACATGCCGTACTGCCAAGATATCTACTGCCCAGAAAGGAAATGCTGGGTGTGTTCAACTCTATAGTCGCTGTGATCAACACATGAGTTTACATAGTGGGAAGTTATTCAAGACATTTGGGCGGTAAATGTGAAGACAGCGGGAACAGGAGAGTGATTGAAGAGTGATTGAAGTGGATGAAAGGATATTTGAAATCGGGGACAGATTGTGTGAGAGCGATTTCCGCAGTCACTGAACATAACAGGAAAACTGTTCCCAAATGGAAATTGAGTAAAGAAAGTGTGGGAGAGTTGAAAGATTTGTACTCCGCATCTGGACGGGCGTTAAACGACTGTGTGAGTTCTTTGACGGCACTTAACATAAGTATGGACATAATGAAGAAGATGGGTTTTTGAAAACCGACACGTGTTTTGACATGAATGGATAATAAATATTATATTATTATTAAAAATTATAAAAATAAAAATAAAAATAAAAATAAAATAAGAGCAAAAGAAAGGAGGGTACTGCATACATGATATATCTTACTCATTACTACCCAATGTCAATTTACTAACTGCTTTGTTTGACCCCCCCTCCCCGCATTTGTTTTTCACATGTATACATACTGAACGTGCACCACCAACATATCCACGTTGGATCTCTTTCTCCGCCCTCTTCGTTCAATCGTTCCACTTTCCTAAACGGGGCAAGGGATGTTGGGGAGGAAGTAGAATCGCCTTTCGGTCAGTATGTATTTCTTTATTTCTAAAACCTTCGTGTGACCATCATCATATTTTGTGAGTTAAGCTAAGAAAATTCTTCACAGATGTATTTGACGTACAAGCTTCTACTGCAGCTTCTGTTACAATTATAAAATAACATAATGAAAAAAACATTAGTAGTTCATTCTATTTTAGCAGCTTTACGTCGCATTAATCTGGTAACTACTTCAACTGCAAGAGTTGAAAGTTATATTTTCGATTCTGGATTATTAAGCATTGTACCAAGTACTGTTCGTCACACAGTTGCTTTATTAGAACTTTTATAAACGGTTTAATCCTCAAACTAATCGTGATGGTCAGGCTGTTAAAAAGAAATCATTCCTTGATAATGATATTGTTTCGAAACATATTACCGGTCATTTGACGACTCTAGAGGGTGTAATTGATGAGAATAGTCGTGATATTGTCGAAGAACATGTTGAACGGTCGCAGACTGAAAATATTGGCATGAACATGTCTGGTTTTTATACGGAAATTTTAAAAAATGAGGATAATCAGAGCAATGTATCAGGGGCTGCAATCGGGGCAGAACGTGAACATTCTTTAGTTGATATTCAACATGAACAGCAGCTGGAACAAATTGAAGGGGAGAATATGGCATTGACAGATGCGACGAATTCTGCATCTTCAGACTCAATGTCGATCACGCCATCATCGACACCTGAAGTACATCAAGCAGCTGCTCTTAAGAAGAAAGCGGCGACAGTTGCACCTGTAACTATTTGTTTGTCGATAACAGAGATCCAACGACAGAAAGATGTGCGTGCTAAATTAAAAGCATCCTTGTCCGCTGCTTACGTGAGTAGTGCCACTGGCGAACGTGAGGAAGTAAGTACTCGTCCTAATGTTAGTGCGCCTCCGCCTGGAGTTAATGTCATTGGAGGAACTAGAAAGAATGCAGCAACACCTTGGGGAGGTGCTTCTGTAGTTGATACTAAGAATAGAGCTGCATTAAACATGCGTGAACAAATTCGACTCGAAGAAGAAAGAAGCTGCGGTTAGGGAACGGGTGAGTGCCGCTGCTGTTGCAGGTATCAGTCATCATGGGCATGCAGGATGTAATTCATGTAATGCTGTCGTTGGTGGAAGTCCTAGTGGTATAAGTATTCCATCTGGAGCTGAAGGAAGCATGGCACCGAAAACTAGATGGGTTAGTCGCAAACAAGCGAAACTTGATAATGACGAGAGAATGCAGAAATGCAGGACTTCTTGATGATGAACCAGTTCGTCGATTCTCGGCTGTCGATTCTGTGATTGACTTATGTTGTGCATAGATTTATGGTCATTCGGAATCCGACCATGATACATATCTAAAAGCACAAGGTAATATTGACCGGTTACGCAACGGATCTTCATCACGTGCACTTATTGTTGCACGTTCTGAAAATAATAATAATTTTTCTCTAGGTTTATTTACAGAGGATCGACTCCCATTTCAAGCATTAGTTAAACCTTTAATTGAACTTATTGATGAATATCCCAATCCATTCATTCGTGGACGTGCTGCAGTTGCCTGATGTATTTAATAAGATCGGTGGCGCAATATTACTTAAACCTATACCATCTAAAACCACCAGCTATTCTTGATGGCGTTATTGATACCGTTATCGATCATGAAGGTGGGTATATGCGATCGAATGAAACTGTAGACGTCTACTCGACAACATAACCGACTCTTGCTTACCATGCAAGAGTGTAATTCTATCTGAATGTCTACAACATTTATGTTACAAGAAACAGGAAAGCCAACCATGGTGCCATTTGACAATTCAAAGAAAAATTCAGGAGAGTCATTGAGCCCAATGTCAACCTTCTCCGGGTCGGACACATCAATGGATAGCATTTATTCAAAAGACAGTGAGGATGTGGACTTTCTTACCAAGAATGATCGTCTCTACAGAAAAGCTTTGCATAAAGTAGGGGGACAATCACAAGCATTAAATTGTGTAATTTCTTAATTTTCACACTAAGTGTGATAAATTCTTTATGATATGCAAACATTCACCGACTACAGTAAATATCACCAGAACTCGTCCAACTAATCAATCTTTCTTCTGAAATACGACGGTTTGCTTTACTTCATCAATTTACCGACAATTGTACGTATGTATCACGTAGTAACAGGATTTCTCACGATAAATCTGTCGTTCAGAAAGGCTCATATGTTTTTCTAAAGATGAGTGATGGATATCCGCTGCGAATGGCATGATCAATCGTATGTATTAATTATTGATATCATACATTTTATACAAATGAAAGAACATTTTGAACAAATAAAAACCTTTCCAATTAGAAATAAAATATATTGCTATCGGAAGAAATTCTTTTACTTCTTGAGTAATGTCTTCAATTGTAATCTATTGCTATCTGAGGAAATCTATAGCAAAAAAATTAGTTATAATATTCCGAAATGTGTTGCAACCTTAAACGATAGAACGGTGCTCAGGAACAATAAATTCACTGCTAACAAATAATTTGAAAAGAAAAATAGCACCATTTTATTGCTCCGAAGCACCATTTTTAGTTCTGTAGTCAGTCTAAAATGAATGCTATACGGAGAAATTTTAATGCTATAAATTTTTATTTTTCCATGCAGTGAGAGTAGTACTTGCCTTCCAGAGGTCATTATACCTCTATGCGGTCACCATTTATATTTCCACCATTCAAATTACCCTCAAAAAATTTTGAATTACTACAGGCATCATTTTCATCGATTTCATCATCATTTAAGATGACATCACCTTGTGAGTTGGGAGTTGTGGTAGCTGGGACGGGAATTTCATCGTCATTTACATTATTCGTGGTGTCCAGATTTTCAATGTCGTTGTTACTTTCATTTAGTTGGTACGTCTAATTATGATTAATCTTGAAAGTGGAATTATCGTTACAATTTATGCCATCAAATACAGCATCAAATGTGTCTGATGCATCTGAAACAGAATTATCATCTTCATGTTGAAGTACTGAATTGGCATTGTCGTAGTCGAGATCATCTGCTATTTCAGCAATTATTTTGTCAATAGATTCAACAATCGTTGAAGCTAAATCATCATTAATTATTGCTGATCTTGTATCTTCAATAGCAGTAACGAATTTATGCCCATTCACACCAGGTATCGTAACAGTGCCGGCTGAGTTATCAGCCTCTTGTACTACACGAGGAGATAACATTTTTCAACGTTTCTCTGGTCCATTTTTTACGAATACTTGTACTGAATCACCAAGTTTATCTTTAGGATTTGTAGCTTTGGTTCTCATTATGAGATTAAATTTACGTTTTTCTAATATTGTGTCTCGAGTATTTACCAAGTCGATTAGCATCGGGTTTGGTGTACTGTAGGTCAGCAATGGCTTTGTATAGCCTTTGGCTATTTCGAATAACGATATTACATCTGATCCGTAAAATTCATTGAAATACTAACTGCTCTGAGTGCCAGGATTGATTTATGCATGTCACTAGAAGAATGTAGTAAACGTAAAAATATAGAGCGAATAATACCATGCTTTGGCTACAGCGTGTTCTTTTGATGGCGTCTAGATGTAACTGGTCAAAATTTTATACCATTTGAATTGAGATAGTTTGTAAATTCCTTTTTGCGAAAGCCTGATCACCCTATACAGATATTGGTGGCCAGAATTGAGCAATCCAAGCTGACTCAAATGCCACTAATGCCGAAAATACAGTGGAATCTGGAACGGAATATATGGCAGAAACTCGATAGTAGCTGTCCATACAGTGGAACAGCCTAATCTTGTCTGATAAAAATGATATATCATTACTGCATCATTTAGGTCACGATTTAATTATCCGAGCACAACTTTTCGGGAATGAGGTGGAGCGGAAGATGCAATACACAATGTGCATTTTCTGATAGCATTTCCAAGATATCTTTGTATATCATCAGACCATATCTTAATCCGTTCCAATGGTGTGCGGATATCGGAGTAGTTAGAATGACGGCAGGTGTGACGATGCACTTTATCAACAATTCGTTTGGTCTTTCACCACGATTTTAAAACGTCATTGTTAATATTTTAAGGACGCATTATGGCCGTTAAGTTAGAGGAAGGGGATACTGCCATCTGAAATTTTGATAATGGGATATGAGAATGAAGACCATAGTCAATCATTCCAATAGAATCCTTATTACCATTGATTTGGGGCATTAATATTTTTCTACCTGAATAGTGTAGCACGTCACTAGCACGTGTAACGTTTCGACCAATAACCCATTGAGATGATCTCTCTACTACCAAATGTCTGATTAGTACAGTATTACTATTATCAGATGTGACGGTCACACTAATACTGCCTTAAATTTTTCTTTTAGCACTCAAGTAAGATCCGGTACCGAATTGCAACCATTTAAAATTTCTTAACGATGGAGGTATAGGATCCAAATTTATCGAGGATGAGGGATCCACATGACGGAGTAAACGGAGCTCCGTCATTCCAATGGCTCTGAAGGGTTCCCCCATTGTCTACAAGTTGCGCCCATACATATCGCTAGTTTCGTTTGATTCTATATTATCCACCACTGTCACTGTAAAATATATAACATTACCATTTCTATTAGCTGGTTCGTTGTTTTTGGTAGCAGCATTGTTTCCATTATTAACATTATTGTTGTTATTGCTAGTAGGAGCAATAGAAGGTAACCCATCTTTGATATTGCCATTATTCATATGTTCAGTTTCCCAGTGCCCGTGATTACCACACGGGGTGAATCTAGTTTTAAGTTTATATGCTCTAAATTCGTCAGGTGTCATCATTGGATGATCACCAAGAGCCTGACCATTTTGTTGTTCATTTTATTGGGATGGCCACGTCCACCATTATTGGATCTCGTACCACGATTTCCAATATTTGCGGTATTAGCTATATAAGTCGAATTTGTAGATGATTGGTCATAGTTTGTTTTAGGGTCACATTGGCGTAATAATGAAGCGACTTTTTCGTATGTGATTTGTTTGACAATGGTGTCGTAACTGTCATCAGCTTTTATTTTGCTACCAGAAGATGCTGATGACAGAATTTGAATTCTCTGTGCATATTCGGTACTAGATCCAGACAGTACCATCATGGCTGGTATATAGTCATTTAATTCCAGTGTTTTACCATGGGCATGGTAACGAGCAACTTGAGCAGCAAAGCGAGCCTCGTAATTGATGTACGACTAGTTTGGCTTGCGCTTAATAAGTAATAAGTTGTCAAAATCATTAAAAACCGAGATTTTCACACTGAAAGAGTCACGAACGTGAATGTCTGTAACGATAGCAGCTGCTCCATTCTCCGAGCCAATTACGTCACCTTAAAAGTTTAGAACAGAAGTCATAGGCTATACCAAATAGTTTTTATTTTAAACAAATGCCTCTGAGATCAGGCAGAATTTTGTTTGAGTTTGCGGTCGGAAGTTTATCGTAAAATTGTTCCCGGGGATTGACGGCACGGACATAGCCTTCTTGGCTGCCACGCTGTCAATCCAGGGAGTTTTTCGCATTTCCATCCAAATTTTGGGCGAGATGAGATTTTGTTGCTGGATATTTCTGGGCCCATAACTGGGAAAGCCGAGGAAAAACGGGGGATCTGAGTTACTTTAGAACTGAGATATAAACGACTGAAAGTAGAGATAGCAACGAGACGAACTGCGTGCGTAGGAACAGAATCTATATTTCGTAAGCTCAATGAAGAAACAATATTATCAAAGTGAAAGTGAAAGATAGTTAACTATATGTAGGGGAGAATGTAATACCGAAAACATCAAACACCTAATCAGTATTTGACTCTAGGAAGCACTCCAAATTGGGGTCGCTTCACACTGGGTCATATATGTAGTCAAAAAGGATTGACAAATTTCAGTACAGAAATAGTCATAAAAAAACTGACCAGTCATTTTGCAGATATTTCGAGGCGAGTGATGGGTAAAGAACGTGCAACCGAAATAATAATACATGCAACAGATACACAAACCAGGAAGAGACTGGGTAAATAGTCATACAATAATTACAAGAACCAATAAGAAGTCATAAAATAATATAATAGCCAATGAAGCAAAATATCATATAATAATTATGAGAACCAATAAGAAATTATAAAATAATTATAATAGCTAATGAAAATAAAGTAATCATAATAATGATCCCCAATTATAGTATAGACAACATTCCAGGTCATAGAATTTTCATAGATTTTAAGTCGATATAGTGATCACTATGGCCGAGTTGGGGCTCAGAGGTGCGACGTTGCAGATGAAGCAGGTATTGATTTTTTGTACCCAATACTTTATTTCAGATCGTATTGAACATATAGGCAGTTCCAGACTGTAAATAAAATATAGTTTCTATGAAATCAAATGTCACATTATGCACAATTATTGGGCGTGGAAAAACTTTGGTACACACTGGCAAAATACTAAATTTAATTTAGTACTTTTCAGGCGTGTACCAATACTGTACGATCGTCCAATGATGCATTCCTTGACATTATTTCCATAGTGGACAATATTCACTGAAGCAGAGATCCTTCTATACCAATGAAGGAGGTGAGCAGTGACGAAATGGCAGGAGGGAGATTCCTCAGTAAGTTGTTGGTTTTACACTTTCGATGTACGAGTTGAGATTTGTCTCTGTAGTGTGTGTCTATGCCGTAGGTTTCATTCACCTGTTATTGTCTCGGTGCAATTTTGGCGGGAATCGGGAGAACGAACCACAATTTAGAACGTTGCTTAGCTTTCTCTTTTGATATCTGGTAGTTAACCGTTGAATTAGGTTGGCCTACGCATGATGTTGGATGTTCAGTAAGACGTTCAGATTGAGTCGAGCCGGGCTTATCTATTACGGTTGGCCGAGCAGAAGATAGTGACCATAGAATGCAGCGGGTTAATTTGTCAGTTGTGGAAAGTTTTTTTCTTATAATTCATTGATCGAAGTTTTCTATAATGGGGAGGCGGCGACGGGAAAATTCAATGAAGGTTGTGGTTTGAAGGATTTGGAAAAATAGATGTCATGCAGTTTGGCAATGATTCACCCGAGCGGTTCGGATTCTCCACCACTCGGTGTGGATTTGATCGGTCTACTAATATCTCGGCTCTCCGCTGCTGGTCGCGGTCATTTTTAGCCATGTTCTTGACGATTTTTATTTGACACTTGTAAAATATTTTTTGTAATTGATTGGGAAAAGAATATAAGCAGGTTAGACAACTGGGAAAAGTTGATGATATTTTATTCCAATTAGATGTTCATCTGAACCATTGATTCTTCCAATACCATCCCCCTGTACCTGTGAGTTAAGAACATGGCCTAGTCATGAGTTTCACAGTAGGTAGAACGATCGACCCGCTCACATTATTGCAAGTCGTGAAGACAGCAGGTCAATTGCAATAGTGAGAAAAATACCAAAGACATGGATATTTATAGTAATAAATATACAAATTGAATTAAAAATTATATATACCCGTATTAATGCTCTGCTAAGATTTTTCTATCAGTTACGAGTGGCAAGGTCTACTTTTCCCTTAATACCAGTATTACTATAATGCGCTCTTTGCTGAATGATAAAATATTTAGTCCGGTAAGTACTGTGACAGTAGTTACCTACTACTGTCTTCTAAATTGATAATGTAGACAAATATAATTATGGGCCATATTTATGATGTTGTATCATTTTTGTGTCTTTGATCTATGTGCACTTTGAGAAGCTCGACGTGATAGGGTTGTATGTGTCTTTGATCTATGTTATGATTGAAGAATCTCTTTACGATGTTGTATGATTTGTTGTGTGTCTCATGCTGAATATTATGATCAAAGTCATGACGTGTTAGCTGTAGCTTATAGTGTCTGTGATCGGGTAGGTTGATCTAGATTCTTATTAGTTCATGTCTATTTAAAGCAAATAAATATCAACTGAATCACTTTCATTTGACTCGGTCAACCGATCGTCATCATTTAGGAAGAAGCAATCCAGTCTTTGTAAAACATCAGTCAAAATATAAGCATTGTTTAGCTGAATCAATTGTCAACTCGTCTTCAAGCGAAGATCGACTCAGTATAAATACACCAAGACTTCTGTCACCTACACTGCACTGTCGGTAATCCTTATTGTTACTGTTTAGTTACGATTGTTAAGTGTATCTGCTAATCATCTGTCAAAGTCAAAACCGCCCTTGTTTACTTTAGCTCAACATGAGAACTTATGCTAAATCGATCGTCACCCGTTTTTTAGTAGTTATGGGTCCAGATGACAGCAGTCGGAAATTTCGATCACGCCCTAGATTCTCATGGGATATTAAGACGGTGCCCTGGGCTGATGGGAAAGGTGATCAACATGAATACATTAAAGCAGTTAACCTTTGGCGTGCCTTTCAAGACAATCTACCCGAGTCAAATTTGAATAAAATAGACCAGAATAACAGAGGAATTGTTCTTCAGTCAAACTTATACGGTAGAGCGAAAGACCCTTTCGAAGGAATAAGTTTTGAAAAGATAGCCTCTGAAAGTGGTGTAAAGTTAATCCTTGCTCAAATGTATAAACACGACCATCTATCGGTAGTATCACTACTGTTCCAAGAGCTACAAGCACTACTGGCAGGACAATGCGATAAAAACCGAGCAATTCGACGATTTCTAAATGCGCTTTGGATCACAGCTTGCCAAGTTCAACTAACTAGGTGCGTCCGTTTTTTATCCGGATCAATTGCTGCACTGGTATTACTATCTAATGCTAATGTAGATTCCAGTCTACGTATTTCAATTTTAGCAGCTGTCACTCCAAATGACAATACCTTAACAACTAGCACGACTACAGATGATTACATTAAATCCATTAAATATGAGACAATATCGTCTGGGTTAATACAATGTGATAAGCCTGAGACAAAGCATCATGATCATCTTAATTCTGTATCATCACACTCAGCTCGTGCTAATTTTTATGGTAACCCAAACCGTGATTATAACAGTAGCAGTTACAACAACAACGGTAATAATGGTTACACTAATTTCTCAAATAATAATAATGGAAATAGTAGAATGAGTGGGGAACAATTACAGTATAGAAAAGACAATTCCCATTGTTCGAGATGTGGGAAATTTGGCTATTGGTATAATGATCATGAATATGACGGCAGTTTGAGAAAATATAATAATTCATTTCACCAACCAGCGAATTCCCAAATTCGTTGAAATCTTAACAACAGTATAAATAGTAGTATAACTACTAATGACGGTAGCAGCATTAATGGTCGTACGAACATGCGTCGTGATAATAATAAGGATGGTGCTAAAAACGGACTTTCAGGTACTTTAACATGGCGCGTATCACGAGCAACGTTGACCATGAATCTATTTCGCCACATGGGGTCTCAACAAGCACGCTTGGGGCCCGTGATTGACAACAGAGCGCCATACAGTGAGATCAGCCAGGTCAAGCTGTTAGCTTTAAATTCGATAATCAGATCGAAGACTCAAATCAGAGATTGGAAGCAATACCGGAAGCATTTGTGAATAGAAGATTATGGCAATATGGAGTTGGTGCTCATGAAATTTATGCCCGTCCAATACTAGGTTCTATATTGGTAAATGTTAATGCGGGTGATGATATTACGTTAAAAGTTTGGCATCTTGTATTGTGAGGATCTTCGCAATAGGTATTTGAGAGAAATGTCACAAGTATAAGCAATATTTTACAGTTCGACAATAGTTTAATGGAGACTCCAGGTCCCGAGAATCAACTAATTTCGTTACAGATAATAGAGTACGATATGCACATATATTTACTGTTGTCTTAGTTTATTTTCCATCTCGGCCTGCAATGGTAAATGCTCTTTCTGGTATCATAACATATACGTCTCCTGAAACAATGTGTCGAATTTTCAATCGAGTTCATCGACATGTATGCGGTCATGCAAAATTTTCTTACATTAAGCTATTACTACAAATGAATAATATTTTTTCAGATGCTGAGAAGATCAACTTCAACTAACTGTAGCTGTATGTGATCAGTGTCGTGCTTCGGCCAAATCACAGCCATCCAGAAAGGTATCATTAAGCTGATTAAGTCGGGAGTTCAATGACGTGGTGTGTGTTGACCACTTCTGCCTTAATGGCCAACCTATGTTCCATATAATGGACACGTCGACTCGCTACTCATCAGCACTTATGAGTGCTGATAAGTAGCGAGTCGACGTCATAGTACCCAATACATCATTAAGTGGTGCAAATCTGGCGATTGAAACGGTATGGCTCAGACAGTTTTGGACACCGAATACTGTCTTGAGCGATGATGCGTGTAATCATGATGAATTGAAGTCTTTCTTAACAAATTCTGGTTCGGAATTCAAAGCGATACCACCTAGGAGACATTTCAAAACCGTTTTAGAATCAAAACACAGTATCATTCTAAGCATCTTCAATCGTCTCAAACATGGTAATCCATCCGCCTTGAAGCCAATTATTGCACAACAACCTGTAATATGCTCGAATGATGTCTATGGTTCAAGTACGATGTCAGCTGTTGAGATTTCAAAGGGAGTTAATCGTCCAATATCTTCTACATTCTACCGGATTTCTGATGAAGTCATCGATGCGCAAAATTTATTAGCTGCCAAACGAAAAATAGCTCTCATTTTATCTTCTCAATCACCCTCCGATATACAGCTCTAGGCAACCTCGTCGAAGCGTATATCAATAATGAGGAGCAAAAGAGCTCGAATTGGACGTCTCCAAAGGTGATTATAAGTTATGACCCGATTACGTCTACCTTCATCGTTCCTGGATTAAATGGACGCTCCATTGGTGCTGCAACTGAAGATATGAGGCATGCATTACCCGACAAATCTTTTGCTACAATGATTCTTCAGGCCAATGATGAATTGGATGAAGAAATTATCGAATTATTAAACAATATGGCTTCGAAAGATGTACACAGCTCAGTCAAAAATGTCCGAGAAAATAGTCCAAATACACAGCAGATGTTAACTTCTGATGAAATATTTTCTGATACCGATACTGCTATTATTCCCACTGTGGGTGATCAAATAGAAGTGTACTGGCCATTAAAAAACCAGTATTATCCTGGGTTGGTCAAGGCACAAATGGACTCTAGTAAATTTGAAATTCAATATGATGATAGTGATGCAGAAATAAGATTTATGGATAAAAAAGCATGGCATCATCAGGTTAGTCGTAATACAAATGGAACAGAAAATGACGGACTCTTAACCAATAACCGATAAATTACAGCTGTTATCAACAGCGATAGCGTCAAGAACCAATTAGTTAACAATATCACTATGGAAACGGTAGAAGATCCAGCCACAGTAGCAAGCATAGAAAGTATGCATAGTCCAACATTCGCAGAGGATTCAAGTTCAGTAGCTGCTCTCGACAATTTTCAAAATCCTTCATCATCAACAAACTGACTTACCGCCATGATTACAAGTTTGTCAAGTGACACATAGGCTGAATTAGAAGAAATTTTTCGACATCTCCGTAACTAATCCTTTGTAAAATGCAAAGCACAAGCATACATTTCCTAATTTCCCACTAACTGTGGCATACGGTATTGAGGAGCGGAATTTTAAGAAAGGTGTGGAATGCGTTCCAATTCATAAACTTCCTTTAAATTTTAATGTCATAAGATCACACGTCAAATTGTAATGTCATAATACCCCACGTCATATACAAGTTAAAACTGGAAGAATAAATCATTGAATCTTAAATCACGAATTGCACCTTATGGAAACGAGGATGTAATGAAAGATGAGATGAGAAGCGATTTTAGTATGTGTAGTCCTGTTGGGATAAGGGTTTTACTATCTATCGCGACCATAACAAAATGGGCTTTGACTAAACTTGATGTTAAAACAGATTCTTGCAGACTAGTAAGGCTGATGGAGGTGTTTATGTTGTCCCTCCACGAGAAAGTAGAGACAGAGGAAATTTTTTCTAGCTTCTATTATCAGCGGCATATAGATTTGTCAACTCAAATGCAAAATGGCAGGTATTATCTGACAAATTATTAACTGAAATTGGTTTTGAGCAAATCTCATCCATGCCTTAGCTATTTATGATTCGCAGTATCGGGAATTTTAAATGACTGTTGGCTAAAAAATAGTAGATGATATTATAATTACTGGTGTTACCACAGTGGTTGAAAAATTTACTCGGTCAATTGGTAAAAGGTTCAAGTTGAGAACTATTGTTCATGGACCTCGTGCTATTAGGTTTTTTGGTTTGAATATTATTCAATATGAATATTTCACAATAGAAACAAACGGAGATGGCAAATTTAATATGCAATAAGCATACCCCATATCAAGAAACAGACGAAATTCCGTAGATGATGAGATAAATGCATTGGAAAACAAATTTGTTGAATCTTTGAATAGTTCTATAGGGTGGTTGGGAAATACAGCATCGATTTCCTATGCTTAATTTCTTAGTCGCATGAGCAAGAAGCTCCATCATCCAAAATAGAACAACTGATCAACCAAACTGTCGGGCTCAGACTACTGAAAAAACTTGGAACTACAATTCTATTTACTCATCCGGTTGATGCCATAAAAGGGAGTGTTTTCGTTTTTTTAGATGGATGATGCTCGTGTGAAAATGGGCAGCTATGTTATGTTTCTGGGATATTGTTTGGATAATTCGTTAAAGGTTCTGTAATTCATGTTGTCTTGTAGTCTTCTCATAAATCCAAGCGACCAGTAAGATCTATAGGCGCAGCCAAAATAATTTCTGCTGGTGAGGCCATAGACGAAGGAAAAGTAATTGCTACTACGTTTTCCTTGATCACAAACGTAACTGTCAAGTTGGTAATTGCTCTCGATACAAAGGACCTATTCTCATCGCTTTCTACAAAACGCAATTCAATCGACAAGTCGATTCGCGCTGATGTAAATGTGATTCGGTACGAATTTGAATGTGGTAATGTGAATAAAATAGTTTGGATACCAGGATCAATGAATCTGACAGATCCAGGAACTAAGTCGAGCAGATCTCTCAGTAGTGCCCTACAAATACTACTATTTACTGGTAAATTTCCAATCAACTTCGTTGTGATGAAGCTGCTTGTAGTAACAAACCGTTGGGATAAATTAATATTCAAATAAAAAAAACGACATAACATGGAATATTAATTTAATGCGCACATTGGTGGATGCAAAATTATTTAGTCTGGTAAGTACTGTCTTCAAAATTGATAATTTAGACAAATATAATTATGGGCCATATTTATGATGTTGTATCATCTTTGTGTTTTTGATCTATGTGCACTTTGAGAAGCTCGCCGTGATAGGGTTGTATGTGTCTTTGATCTATGTTATGATTGAAGAATCTCTTTACGATGTTGTATGATTTGTTGTGT